>OZ004601.1:41507109-41724072 GCA_963924605.1 Malthinus seriepunctatus
CGGTCCTCTTTAGTTTTTAAAACGCAATTATAAAGAAATTAGATCAGTACTATTTGGATTTTAAAAGTGAAAAGTAAGTTTATTAAAGACAAAACACAGTCTTAGTACATAAGACAATAAAGTCCAGCTGGATAACTCTGTAACACAAGAGTTCTTCTTTACTCGACAGATGAGATAACAGGTGAGAAAAGAAGACGGTAAATTAACAGATGAGAAGATCGTTGATATTTATCGAGAGATAGAGAGGGAGAGATAGATATGAGATAGAGATAGAAAAATAGAGGGAGATAGATATAGAGATAAGGAGATAGATAAAGAGACAGATATGAAGACTCAGAAGACTGTTTAAATGAGATATTAAAATAGTAAAATTGAGGGAGATAGAGATAGATATAGAGAGAAGAAGACAGATAAAGAGACTGTTGAAATGAGACACTAAAATAAAAAAATGAAGGGAGATAGATATAGAGATAGAGAGGACTGTTGAAATGGGATATTTCGATAGAAACAATTAAGAAAGATAGATAGAGATAAAAAGACAGATAGAGAAATAAGAAAATAGAGATAGAGACTGTTTAAATACGATATTAAGATAGAAAAATGGAAGGAGATACAGTTAAGGAGATAGATAAAGAGACAGATAAAAAGACTATTTAAATGCGATATTAACATAAAAAAATGAAGAAAGATATATTAAGAGATAAGACCAGATAAACAGACAGATAAAGAAACTGTTGAAATGAGATATTAAGATAGAAAATTGAAGGAGATTAGAGGTCGATATAGAGAGAAGAAGACAGATAAAGAGACTGTTGAAATGAGACACTGAAATAAAAAAATGAAGGGAGATAGATATAGAGATAGAGGGACTGTTGAAATGAGATATTAACATAAAAAAATGAAGAAAGATATATGTAGATGAAATAAGAGAAAACAATGTAAAAATAGAGGGAGTTTAGAGATAGTTACAGAGATAATGAGATAGATACAGAGATAAGGAGATAGATAAAAAGACTGATGAAATAAGAGAAAAACATAGTAAAATAGAGGGAGTTAGAGATACAGAGAGAGAGATAGAGAGAGATAACGATACAGAGATAAAGAGAAAGACAAAGAATGGGAAGAAGATAGAGAAAGATAGAAGCTCCAGGGAAAAAGTCCAGAGGACTTTTTATTTCTCAATCTTTCTATCTCCGTGTCTGTCTCTTTATCTCTGTTTTCTGCTTCTTCCCATTTTTTGTCTTTCTCTTTATCTCTGTATCGTTATCTCTTTATCTCTCTCTCTGTATCAATCTCTAACTCCCTTTATTTTACTATGTTTTTCTCTTATTTCATCAGTCCTCTTTATCTATCTCCTTATCTCCTGTATCTATCTCATTATCTCTGTATCTATCTCTAAACTCCCTCTATTTTACTATGTTTTTTATCACATTTTATCATTTTATCTCTCATTTCAACAGTCTCCTTATCTCTCTCTATGTCCTGCCATTTTTTATTTTTGTCTTTCTCCTTATCTGTCTCTCACCTTATCTGCTCCTTATCTGTCCTCTCTATCTGTATCCTTCTCTCAATATCAATTTTTGTCTATTTTCTCTCTCTATTTTGCTATCTTAATATCTCTCTTTATCTGTCTCCTTATTTTTATATCTATATTTTATATCGTATTTTCATTTTTTTCTTTATCTCTAATTCTATCTCTCTATCTATTTATTTTGTCTACCGTTATTTATATACATCGCATCTCATTATCTCTGTATCTATCTCTAAACTCCCTCTATTTTACTATGTTTTTTCTCTCATTTCAACAATCTCCTTATCTCTCTCTATCTATTTCCATTTTCCTATCTTAATATCTCATTTAAACAGTCTTTTGTAATAACTGTCCTTCTTATTTCTCTAACTGTCTTTTTATCTCTCTCTCTATCTCTCTCAATAATTGTTCTATCAAAATATCTCATTTCAACAGTCTTTTTATCTCTACAGGGTGGTGACCGGACCTCTCGGTCATACAGATTTAACATATAAAAACATACTTCGGTAATTTCCTGCTTCCCAATGTATTTTAGAAAGAAAATCTCCAAATAAAAGTTTTAGAGAATAAAATTCTGTAATCTAAATGAATAACCAAAATTAATTTTGGATGCTTTATAACGCCTGAAATTAAATTTGAAAATTCCGAAAATTATCAGAAATAGCGATTGCCATGAAATATTCCCAATAAAAAATTATCAATATTTGACATTGACATCTTTCAAAATTATTTTTGAGAGTAATTTAAATTAAATAAAACTAAAAATGAAGTAATTTTTAGGGATGATCAATATGATCATACATAAATATTATTTATTATTAAATAAATTCAATAATTGAATAAAAAATTCAAAAAAATAAAAAATAAAAAGAAGAACTCTTGTGTTACAGAGTTATCCAGCTGGACTTTATTGTCTTATGTACTAAGACTGTGTTTGTCCTTTAATAAACTTTACTTTCACTTTAAAATCCAAATAGTACTGATCTAATTTCTTTATAATTGCGTTTTAAAAACTAAAGAGACCGTGGATAATAATTAAAAGACTTGGATTTTAACGTGTAAGGCAATCAAGAGAGTAAAGGAGTAGGAAAGGGAATATCTTTTTCAAGGTAATTGAAAAAGAAGAAGATTATTGAGAGAAATTCTTTAAGGGTGCTGTTATCTCTAGAAAAAAAGTCAAGATCTACATGAGTTTACTGTTTATTAAAATCAAAAAATACACAAAAATATCTTCTATTACCTATAAATAATATACATATTTAATATAATTATGTGCACAAGAAAATTGTAACAATATACTATTAATTAATTTTACAAATTCAAAACTAATTACTTATTTGTAAATAATTTATTATTATAGTAATAATATTATTATAGTAAATCACCCAAGCGAGATTTAAGAGACATAAAAGTCCCTTTAATGATTCAGTCTTGTGTCCTAATCGATGTATGCAGCAGAAATTAAAAATTATAAAAATAGCTATATCATTAAAAAAAAGATTAAAGGTTGCAGCCCAGGGCATGGGCTGCAACAATTCCACCCCTCGTTAGATTTGGAAAGAAATAACTGTAACAAATACAGCTTGAGGAGTCGTCGCTTGAGGAGTCGTCGCTTGAGGAGTTCGGCTCATCAAGCGGTGGCCCACAAGACATAATACATAATTAAAACAATAAGTAATTACAAAATATTAATTAATATTAAAACTGGTAATGGCTGCTTATCGGGTAGCTGCTAGGTAGGTGGCGTCGCTTCAACCCTGCACCTTGTCCGAGAGAGTACGAGGGGTGGCACCCCCGTCCACCACTGGGGGTTGTCCTCGAAATTGTCGGTTGTTGCTCCTCCTCCTTAGTCTCTAATGCGCATGCGCGTGGACTCCGTGTAGGAGTGCGCATGTGCGTTGGCGCCGGGCGGGGAGGGGTAGGGGGGAGGGGACCGCCGACCCCCCTCCCACCTACCCCTCCCCGCCCGGCGCCAACGCACACCCACATTCCAACATGGAGTCCACGCCCATCGCCACATTAAAGACTACGGAAGAGGAACGACCTCCGACCAATTCGAGGACAACTCGCAGTGGTCTTAGAGGTTGCTTCCCCTCGCGCTCTCTTTAACGTGGAGAAGAGCTGTTGGAAGCAACTTACCTAGCTGCTACGTCATCCGTAGCGATGACCAGTATAGAGGGGTAGCTACCCTCCTAAGCAAGCAATGAATTTAAATTGAAAAAAGTTAATTAGAAAAAACTAATCGAGAGGTGTAGCTACCCTTCTACTACTATACTTAAATACAACCCAAAATAAATTAAAAATAAATTAATCCTCATGTTGGGTCCAAAACCAGAAGACACTGTCGGCTTGATAAAAATAAGCATCTTTCCGAATCAAAGGTGGAATGTAATCTGAAACTAATAGAGATGTTAGTCTGATGTACCCATTTTGGACACAAGCTGAATCGTTAAAAGGACTTTTGCTTCTTAAAGTTTCGTAGTTATCGCTCAATCATTACTTCCAATTAATTAATTTTTAGTAACCAATAATTAAAAATATTTTGATTCATAATATCCTGAAAGCGCTGTGAGAAAATCAACTTAGATAAAATAACTTCAACTTGGTCCATTAAGTTTTCTAAAAATCCTCTTGATGTGGACCAAAAGACACTCTCACTGTCGACGATTGAACGGAAACTAAAATAAGATGTGTTTTAGTATGTATTTTAGGCATGTTTCGATTAAGTAATTAATTTTTAATTTGCAATAAACATTAAATAAAAATACATGCAGGATTCAGCATAACAAAAAGCAAACAAACTTCTAGAGTAGGTTCTATATTTAAAATTAATTAAAATAACTTACTTAAATTTTAGTTAGATTATTTCCAACTAATTAACTTTTAATAACCAATAATTAAACATAATTGGACCCAAAATATCTCGAAACCGCTGTCACTAAATAAACTTAGATAAAGTAACTTCAACTTGGTCCATTAAGTTTTCTTGTAATCCTCTCAAAATAAAGCACTTTAGTCACAAGACCATCTTTCAAAGTCGAACATTTGAACGGAAACTGAAATAAGAAACGTTTTAGTATGTAATAGGCATGTGTCGATTAACTAATTAAAAATACAAGGTGTGAGCAAAGTGCTTCAATAAAGTTCTAGGAGGGTGAGTTCTCTACTTAAAATTAGGTACTTACTTTAATTTTAGTGGTTATCGCCCAATGATTATTTCCAATTAATTAACCAATAATCACAAATATTTTGATTCAAAATATCTCGAAAGCGCTGTGAAAAAATAAACTTAGGTAAAATAACTTCAACTGGGTCCATTAAGTTTTCTTGCAATCTTGTTGATGTGGGCCAAAAGGCATTGCCAGTTACGGGACCATTGATTGAACAGAAACTGAAATAAATTGAGAGATGTTTTAATTACTAAGCAATGATTATTTTCAATTAAGAAATTAATTTTTAATTGTCACAATAAATTAATTAAAACTACAGGGTGTAAGGAAAATGCCTCAACAAAATTCTAAGAGGGTATGTTCTCTACTTAAAATTAGTGTACTCGTGTTTTAGTTTTCCTGAGTCCCTAGCCCGAACCCTATTTTGTGAATAGTTTAAATCCCCTTTACCCATTTTAATGATATTACTTATTATGCAAACTATCCCAGTGTATGTAACCCTAAACCTTAATTTAAAAATCCGCTAGAGGTCGCCCCTAAATAACTAAAAAATAAGGGAACCCTAGTTTTAAGTAGATATAACATACCCTAGAAGTTTGTTCAAGCATTTTCTTGTAATGGTTTACAAAGTTATACTTACGATAACTTCATCGTGGTTCATTAAAATTTCTAGTAATCCTCTTGTTATGGGGCCAAAAGGCAGTGTCAGTTAAAAGACCATTTTCTAAGTCACAGGTTGAATGGAAACTGAAATCAATTGGTACAAAATATTAGAAATTATCTCACGACACAAACTGTATTATCAAAATCATTAGTCACTGAAGTAAACGTAAAAGTAAACTGAAGTAAAATTTTAAATGAATTAGTATTAGATAATATACAGGGTATCGAAAAAAAGGGTCCAAAACTTTAGAGAGTGATTCTATGGCTAATATCGATTATGAGAGTTCATATACAGGGTGTTAAAAAAACATTCGTAACTTTAAGAGCGTGTAGTACGCATTAAATGAGCAAAAAAGTTAGATTGAGGGATGTCCAATAGTTAATTCTTTTTGAGTTACGTCCACTTAGGCAAAAATAAATATAAACTAAAATATTCTTATTAGTGTCCAAAATTTTAAGAGCGTGTAGTACGCACTAAAATGAGTAAAAAAAGTTATATTAAGAGACACCGAAAAATTGAATAAATAAATATCTAAATATGGGATTACTGTGGATGGACATAATAATTTAAATTAGTTAAATGTTTAATTGTTCAGAGATATTTTGCATAGAAAGAAGTTTATCAACTAGTGCCTACTAAATGTATTTCCAAAATATCTCTTTCTCTTACGCTTTACATATTCTTAAAAAAACGAAAAGTCAAAAGTACTTACATTAATCTTTGTTAATATTCTCGTAATCCTCGGTCCATTGGTCTTTGGAATTATTCTGGTAGAGAGCACTTAACGAACGATCTTTCCAGTTCAAAAGTTGAATGAAATCTGAAACAAATTACGAAATGTTTACTATGATGGACACAAAGTGAATCATCACAAATTCAATGTTCTTATCTATTTTTAATTTTTTTTACTTTCACCAAACTTATTCTTATGCTTATGCTTATCGCCACATTATACAGGATGTTGAAGAGAATAGAATTTCAAACATCAGATTACTATGTGTTTACATGATAATTTAAATTAGTTTAATGCTTAATTGTTAAGAGATATTTTACATAGTAAGAAGTTTTACCTAAAGCCTAATTAGCGCAAAGCTTAACTTAATTAATCAACTCTAAAATATTACTTGACAAAAATTTCTTACAAATACACCCTTAAAAATAATTAATAAGCATATTGGTTAATTTGAACATTAATAATTAATTGTATTTTTTGTTAAAATTAATTTAATGAAAGTAATCCTAGTCTTTTTCTTATTTTAGAGAGTTAATGAATGACCACCTACTCAATTACCGTGTAATTGCAATAATTACCTACATACGAATTACTGATTATTTTGACTCGATCCTTATGTTTATGTATTTAATGGCTACGTATTTAAAGCACTACCTAATTAAAAATATTTTTTAATTTTTATAACAATTCAAAACAGTGAATTAAAACGCTTTAAATTTATTTAATAATTAGTTAGCTAGACAAAAGTTATAAATATCATAAATCTTACTTACAAAATTTTTTCACTCGTTTTATTGGGAATGCAACTGGCAGCTTTCTTTCCACAATTGCAACTCTGGAATTGTTGTCCGTGTCTATGTTCATTTTCTGTTAATCCCTAGGTTCTGTTGTTAAACGCACTGGCACTTCAGGAACGATCCTTTCGACTCAGAAGTTCAAACGAAACTAAAACAAATTACGAAGTTTTACTATAAATGACACAGAGTGAATCATCAAATACTTTATCAATTGTTGTGCCTTTGTAAATTTAAACTTAAGATTTACACAACAATTATTATATAACGAAATATGTATTTTTATACGTGTAAAAGTTAATTATTTTTTGTTACTAAAAACTTGGCAGGATAAAAAAATAATGTTCTAATTTAAAATGACTGTTATTTTATTAATTCCCTAAATATTAATTTATTTAATTTTGTTTATAAACTACAATCCTTAGAAATAAATTAAATAATGCAAATGTAATTTAAATTTCCGCCTAACACATAGGCAACCGTTTGCTTTAATACTCGCATATTATTGGTTGATATTTCTTTAGAGGTAGGGAATTGGTAGGAGAAAGTTAATATAAGTGCGAGTTTCGCCATAAGTTCAGATTCTTATCAGTAACACAGATCAGCAAATTTTAGAAAAATAAGGGTTACTCTTGTTGAAAATCAACTTTCAATTTTCGAATATTTTTTAATTGGAAGTTAAAATAAGTATTTCTACCAAGTATATTATGGGTAGAAATTTAAGTATTGTGATCAATAATTATTTTTAATTAATGCCATGTTATTAATATTATTTTAATACCAAATATTTTTTTAAATTAAATTTGAATACCTAATTAATGAAGTTTGATGTGTAGGTATGTAGTATTTAAGTTATATTTGAAAAATTATCTATACTTGTAATTATTTAATAATTAATTATAATAAAGGTATAAATTTAGTTATGTAATTGTTTTACTGCAATTGAAGGATATTAATTTCTTATAATATAGTTTTTCTGAACCGAGATAATTTATAACAATAAATCTCGAAATTTTGGGAAAACGGTACATAAAATTAGAAATTGTTCCCAATAATAAGAAAGGTTACTGTTTTAAATTCTGAGGAACCACCAACCCTAAACTAATTATGCTATGCACCTATGCACCCTCTTTAATTTTTCATAACTCAAAATTTTGGGAAGCTGCCTTAAAATTGGCAATTTTGAGTATTCTCAAAATATATACTTTTTATAAACTAAACGGTTTTATGTTTATTATTATATTATTACCCAGACTTTTTTCTACCAAAAATTTAATTACTTATACAGGGTGGTCACTTTTATCTTGCACACTATGGGCATCTCCTAAACGGTAAGAGTTACGAGATCGGTTAAATTAGAGAAAAGTTCCACAATTTCAAGTCCTATAAGAAATAAAAAAGAAAATTACGATAGCTTGCTTGGTTTCTGAAATATCCTGAAAAACTGAAAACTTGCATTTTCTTATTAATTACATAACTCTTTTATTATTTAAGGCATTGATATGAAATTTAGTAGGTTTACATAACTTGACACGAGCTACGAATTAAACGTACGAAACCTTTTCTAAGCCTACTAGATGTCTGTGTTTTAATAGACAACTTTTGATTTTCAAGTAAAATTTTTTGCAAACATATTAAACTAATGCCCAATGATTCACTTATGATAAAAAAAACTGAAGCTCAGCCGTTTTTAACGGTAGTTAATTGAAATCAAAATAAGAGATCAAATTTTACTTATGTCTATAAAATATAAATATGTTCGGAAATAACAACAACACTTGAACAATAGAGTTGATTGTTTACATGAAACTGACCATCGTATCGTCTTCTAGAAGCCTACACAAAAAGGGGTGTTGAAAAATTTGTTGTTTAAGAAATTTGGCCGACGTTTTAACTTGCCCCGTGCCTCAACCTGCCCCGGTGTCCCCTACTATAAATGACACAGAGTGAATCATCAAATACTTTATCAATTGTTGTGCCTTTGTAAATTTAAACTTCAAATTTACACAACAATTATTATGTAACGAAATATGTATTTTTATACTTGTCAAAGTTAATTATTTATTGTTACTAAAAACTTGGCAGGATAAAAAAATAATGTTCTAATTTAAAATTACTGTTATTTTATTAATTCCCTAAATATTAATTTATTTAATTTTGTTTATAAATAATCTTAGAAATAAATTAAATAATGCAAATGTAATTAAAATTTCCGCCTAACACATAAGCCATCCTTTGCTTTGATACTCGCATATTATTGGTTGATATTTCTTTTTAGTGCTAGGGAATTGGTAGGAGAAAGTTAATATAAGTGCGAGATTATAATCACTAATAAGCTTATCAATTAACTTGAATACAAAATAATTGTTGATCAGGATATTTAAATTTTTACCCTTAATATTAAAGTAAATTAATTAATACTTGGTAGAAATACTTATTATAATATAAAGAACAACTTCCAATCAAAAAATATTCGAAAATTGAAAGTTGATTTTCAACAAGAGTAACCCTTATTTTTCTAAAATTTGCTGATCTGTGTTACTGATAAGAATCTGAACTTATGGCGAAACTCGCACTTATATTAACTTTCTCCTACCAATTCCCTACCTCTAAAGAAATATCAACCAATAATATGCGAGTATTAAAGCAAACGGTTGCCTATGTGTTAGGCGGAAATTTAAATTACATTTGCATTATTTAATTTATTTCTAAGGATTGTTTATAAACAAAATTAAATTAATTAATTATTTAAGCAATAAAACAACAGTAAGTAATCTGATTTGATCTTTTTAGTTTTTCAAACTTATTGTACCCAATGTTTATGTTAAATTAATAGACAACAAACAAAGAAAAAATCAGATACAAAAATTATTAAATAAATACATTTTTAGTACAAAAAATCGGAAAAATATTATTGTTTTTTGGGAATCAGGGGAACTCAAAACGTCGAGAAACGAGAATGTAATAACAAAAATTAGATTTTTTGGGCCTGTGTTGAGTGAACCTAATTTGCTGACAGATAATTAATTAAATAACATTTTGCAAGAAACAAGCAAGTTTAACTTACCAGCCCGAGTTTTCTCTAGCACACTGGTTACAATATTTTCCCCAAGCGGCTCATCTCGAATAACAACATTCTTTCATAGTTATTTTTTGCATTCCTTGTGGTGCAGAACAAATGACTTCTGTAAAATTGATTGTATGATTGTTCCTATCTGACGTCGATACAAATCATTGTTACATTGTTCGTGAATCGAGTATGTATCCATCAGAACAAGTACAAAAGGGTCCTCCATTTGTATTTGTGTAAACACTATTTTCGCAAATTCCAGGATCAACAGTACTCAACTCGTAACGCTCTGGACAGGTACAAGCACAAGATCCCATTATATTTTGACATTTTCCAGGAGGTGAACAAGTTCTGAGTACCTTAAATAATTTTAAAAGTAATTACAATGTTATTCGTTGTCCGCAACTTACTAGTAGCGCTCATTGATTGACAATTGCGTTTATCAACTGTTTAAAATATCCTGCAGCACAGTTGCATATGAACGACCCCAAAGTATTCCTCCATTGACCATTACAACATAAAAAAGGCATCATGTGACACTCATCTAGGTCGACACAATGATTTGCGTAGCTTAACTTAAATCCGGGGTTACAATGGCACTTTTAAGTTCCAATCATATTGAAGCAACTACCACTGTTACAAGCATTCAAATTTTCAAGATAACTGCTACCCAAGAAAGCCTTCGTCTAGCCTAGGTCAATCGGCAAATTAGGTAATCCTAGAATTTTCTAATATAAATAACCACAAAGTACTTAAAGCTTAAAATTAGTAAACCATCCATTACCGCTTTAGAAAATTAATGAATAGACATTATCTAGTGTGTATCCTTGGACAATCTGCATAATTTCAATGTTGACTATAGGTTATTAATTATTGTTGTCAACGGTCTGTAGGTTATTAATTATTGTTGTCAACGGTGCCTTCAGGTGCACTTGGTGCGAGGTCCATAAAACATTTATTATACTACCAGGTTACCTCGGTGAACAAAAGCGCGGCAGTTGCCATGACACTCGGTTGATCGTGTGCAAAAATGTTACGTCACATCTGGGACCATTTTTTCGAATTTAATTCAATTACTGCCTTATGGTAGAATTAAAAAAAAATTAACAGACCAAAATTTGTTCTAAACTACAGAGGCATTAATTATAGTGAAGAAATAAAATCATTTCATTGGGAGGTTTTCGAGAAATAGCGTAAACTTGCGTTTTCTTTAACAAAACCGAGGGGTAATACCACTGTTCTGAATTTGTACACTGACTGCAGTTCACTGTCTATGACTGCATATGCTATGGCGACCATTGACTGCAGATAACTACCGTTGACAGCTCAATTTTTGTGCATTGACTGCAGAGAGTGGATAACCCCTTGAACAAAACTTAAGTTTTGGAACTTTTGATTTATTCAAATTATAATAAATAAAATTTATGTAAATCTGTTGCTGTTGTAATATATAATTAACGAAAAAGAATTTGAAAATTTCGATATTTAAATCATATTTTCAAATTAATGGAAGCTTTAATTATATTTTAAACAAATTAAAGGTTAAATATTGGTATAGTTAATTGATTTGTTGTTTAATTCGTGAAAAGTAGAAGCTGATTAGTGGAAAAAACAGAGAAAACCCCTTTGGAATTTAAATATTGCGTTTAAAACAGAAGTTTACGATATATCTGGAAAAGCGCACAATAAAATAGTTTTTTTTCTTCACTATTATATACCCCTCTAGTTTAGAACAAATTTTATTATCTTAATTTTTTTATAAATTCCACCTTAAGGCTGTAATTAAATTAAATTTAAAAAAAAGTCCCAGATGTGACGTAATACATTTTCATGCCGCGTCATTTGACGTCACTGTAACTCCTCCCAATTTTTTCGACCGAGGTAACCTGGTAATAATATAATATAATGTTTTATGGACCTCGGTGGGTTTCCTTTCATTTGTCAATTTCACTTTTACCTGTCACCATAGTTACCATAATCTGTCACTGTGACATAGTTACTGACTATAAGTTAGCAGCCAAAATGCATAATTTACACATTTTGTAGTATACCTAGCAATTCAAATAGTTGTATTGTAAACAATCTTAGTCTGTACCAGATAAATTCAAAATTTACGGGAAGTGATCTAATTTTTCAATTACGTTAGTTTGTTCTTATCTTTAATATGAAACGTGGTTAATGATAGCTCATCGTCATAAGTTATTGTTAAGATACTAGTTTAACATATTCAAGCTACCAACATAATATCCGTCATCTATGTATTCAAGTGAAAAGTTTGACCTAACCTATAATCTTTAGCTTATGAACCTCCAAACAAAGAAAAGCGCGCCAATGGGGTACAGAGGTCCGCTTGATTCAATATGTGTTTTATAAGGTATATCAGCATCTGTAGTTGTGTGTCTTCGTTTATTTTATTTACGAGGAAAAAAATGAATCCACTGTATAAAAGCGTGTCCAGTAGGGTCTTTTGGATATTTTAATGGTACTGGATAGATGGAAAATGCCTATTTTATAAAATACTTAGATCATTTTATTCAACACACTAAAATGAATACTTTTTTGTAATTTCTCTTTTTAAAAACTTATCTGAAGTTTTTATTATTTTGTCAAAATTATAACATGATGAAATAAACTGATAAAAACAATATCACAATCATTTATTCCATTGGCAAATAATGGTCCTCTTTACCCCACTTGCCGGTCCTCTTCGCCCCGATGTACGGGGCGAAGAGGACTACAGGTAATCGCTCTTTTATCTTTAATTACAGCAATTTGCAGTAGCAGTTAAGAAACAATATTTTAAGGTTTGTTCCCACACAGCTCGAACTAGTTCGTAACTGGACGGAGTGTGCGCAATATGAAATTTGTATTGCCAACTTCAATGTGCGCTTGCGCTGTTCAGTTCTGAACCGTTCTGAACTAGTTCGACTGTTTGTAGGAACAAACCTTTACTTATGTTTCAGGTACATATGTACCTAGGTGATTCAAGTATTAGTGTCCCATTAATTGAATAAGAAAAAGAGAAACTGATAAAAAAGGCTTACTATGTCTTCTGTGCCCTATGTTCCCCTACCGATATATCTAATGTCAGAGGGTCATGCGTCAATGTCAATTTTGTCTGTCACCATATTTTGAGATATGTTAGGGTGGTGATCTGTCATCTGTCAATGTCACTTTTGTTTGTCACTATAGTTACCATATGTCAATGTCATCTGTCACTGTGAATCTAAAATTTTGTCTACAATCTGTCGTAGAAAGTGTCAGTGTTAATGTCAGTGTTAATGTCAGTGTCAATGTCAGTATCAATATCAGTGTCAGTGTCAGGTGTCAGAGTCAGTGAGTAAGTGAAGGACGTCATCCCATATAAAAGGTTAGTTAAAATAGTATGATATTATTTAGTTATGTCAAATAGCCCTTAGCCCTTTTAAAATTTAAAAAAAATTAAAGAAACGTTAAAAATTTTTTTTTGCAAAGTTAGTACATATTATCCGTTCACTATTTATTTGCGCTATGGTTGGCTATGTTAGGGTGACAGATTCCACCCGGTATAAATTTGAAAAAAATCTGTTAGGTTAAGTATTGTAGAGTAGCGGCTTTTATTCAATTGTGTTAATAGTTGGTCTGTCAGTGGTCTGTCATTTTTTTGGTATTGCCCGTATTGTCAGTCAACTTAATAGAGACTTTTTATTTTGGCAATAAAAGTTCATGGCCAACCATAGCGCAAATAAATTGTTAATGGATTATATTTGTCCGGGCGATGCGGGGTTCATAGTTAGCTAGTATTAAAATAATTTTTATATTTTGGTGAATAGAGTCAAATTCAAGGACCTGGTTTAAGTTTAATATTTTAGCATTGGCATTTTCAATATTTAGTGTCTACCTAATCATTTTTAATATATTTTTTATATTCAAATTTTTTTGACGTGGGCAGAGCGAGTCTTTAGGTGTGCATGTGCATTGTCCATTTGTGCCCACCCTTAGCTACGTCCCTGTATCATTCGAACATTCCTTTATTATTGAATATTGAATTTATTGAATACAAGCTGTTAAGTTACTGGCATGTGGGTTGCCTGTAAATTAGGCGCAAAAATACGCAAATAATAGTAGAAGTATTAAATTTGCGTATGAGTACCTTACGTATGAGTATGAGTATTTTACTTACCTAAGTAAAATGTATATTTGAATGTGATGAAAACTCATCAAAATGAGATGAAAAAAAGAATGGTAAAAAGACCATTAAATTAAATTCTGTAAAGAATTATCGTTGGTTCTGTGTGAACAAGAAGTGTTCACCCTTATACCAGGTGTAAACTGTACGGTATTTATTTAGCACTAGGGCTTCACCTGCAAGAATTCTCGCGAGGTCGCGAGAAGTGTGCGTTGCTCGCCTCGCATCTCGCAATTTTTCAAGGCGAGAATGCGAGATTCTTCTCGCAATTTTGCGAGATTCGCGTGAAGTCATATTTAGCACTTAAACGTCCCGTATCAGTGCTCGGAAATTATGGCAACCCTCAATTACCTATAACATTTCATTGTGGTAGTTAGCCATGCGTCGTTAATTCAGAAGTTTTCACATTTAGGGTAAAACCGGTAGAGATGGTGTCGTGGGTGAGATGGCGCAGCGGCATATTTTATCGATTTTGGCTATTTAGGTAATTAAAAATACAGTCAAACTGTTAGTGATGTTGCCTAGTTGTTATTTAGTAGTGTCCCGTTGATTGTGCTATCCTTTAAGGCACTTAAAAAATTATTATTATATTTTATATATCTCCAAATTTTTTCACTGGTTTACAAATTGTAACTTTTACACATTTAAATTAAAGAATATTTGAAATTTTTTTGCTATCTATGTGTAAAGAAATGTTTAAAGAATTGATTTAACCTATAATTTTATTAAAAAATGCCAGTCTGAGGGGAGGAAATCCGTGCGCCATCTCAACCAACGTAATTGGGTTAGTTGGCGCAAGCCATCTCACCCGGTTTTGTTAAGTAAAATAACGTATCTGAATTAATGATTTTTTGATTTAATTTTTACAAACGAATAAGAAGCTGCTTTAGAGCTTCGTGGACTCGTGGAGTGAAGAATAATTAACTTTAGCAGTACAAACTGTAAGAAGTGGCATTACTGGAGTCCATAAAGCATCAATACAGTTAGGGATACCCTTTACTACACTACGGCTGGCTACAATGTATTTATTATCTAAGATGGCTTCACAATGGTTGTACAGCCGGCCAAAAAGTTTTTGGCCACCCCCTGACAATTTTAAAAAGCAACCAACATTACACGCCGTTTAATTTACACGGCGTGTAATGTTGGTTGCTTTTTAAAATTGTCAGGGGGTGGCCAAAAACTTTTTGGCCGGCTGTACAACGTTTACTACTCATTGTCTTCAATGTGACAAGAAAGAAAAACTATAAAAAAGAAGTTTTATTTAGTGCGCCTTCTTTCCCATGCTGTTAGGGTGATATGATTTTTTAATCATTTTTTTAAATCTGCGTTCATTTGTTGAAACTAAAAAAATAGTATATTGTATTATTAAGATTAAAAGTGGAACTTTGTTTGGCTAGCAATTTTTGCATTTGCAAGGCGAAGCGAAGAGTAGCCTAGCGAATGCAAAAATTAGCGTGCCAAACAAAGACACTTTTAATCCGAATGAGACATACTATTTTTTCTCCAACCAAAAAGGCACGTTCTTAAAAAAAGTACTAAATTTTAAAAATTTTAAATGTTTAAATAATCATATTACCTTATGAATCTTATAATTAAAATTAAACCGGCACCATAATATTTGTGTAATTTTTTATATAATAGTCGATTTCTGTACTTATACAGGGTGTATTTAAAATAGCGCCAAATATTTACATAGCGCAATTCTACGTCAAAAATCTAGCAAAAAAACTCGGGTAGAAGTTTTCTGAAAACCCATTGGTGAGCGTGTTATTAATGGTCATACTTTGAATTTCATTTTGACTATGGCGTAGAAATCTATTTCAATGGTATCGGTGATACATAGTTCAACAACTAAAATAAATAACCGACTATAAATTTTACAGTTTCGGTAATTAGTTTACTTGTAATTTAAACTTAAAAAATGTGAAGTCTTTGCTACGGATTATTTTGCAAAATGTTGCAACAGTGGATTGTAAAAAATAAAATTAGATAGGTATAATCCATTCACTCTTTATTTGCGCTATGGTTGGCCATGAACTTTTATTTTTTGGTTTGCCAAAATAAAAAGTCCCTATTAAGTTGACTGACAGCTCTTGACAATACCAAAAAAATCACAGACCACTGACAGGCCAACTATTAACACAATTGAATAAAAGCCACTACTCTACAATACTTAACCTTACTGATTTTTTTCAAATTTATACCGGGTGGAATCTGTTACCCTAACATGGCCAACCATAGCGCAAATAAAGAGTGAATGGATAATAAATGAAGTCTGACAGTTGTCATTTTTGACGATTTTCGTCAAGCTGCTGCTGTTCCAGTTGCAGTTTGTTGCCAAATTTAAAAACTTTGAATTGCTTATATTTTAAAAAATATTGGATTAAGACCAAATTAGAACTGGAATTTTTTGTTTAGTTTTTGATGATGAATAGCGTGATGTAAATATTTGGCGCTATTTTTAATACATACGTGATTCATGAGGAAGTGCAAATATTTTGGGAGGTTGTAGTATTTTTTACTCAGAATAATCCATACTACAACCTCCCAAAATATTTGCACTTCCTCATGAATCACCCTGTATTTAAATCTGCAGGATTTTAGTATTAAAAGTACTTTTAAGGCGAGGATTAAAAGTGTTGCTTAGCAACGCTGATATTTTTATATTAGTAACACAAACGTCAACTTTTAATGTCAAAAATGGTATTAAAACAAACGTCATTTAAGACGGTTGGAGAAAAACAATATTTTTTTTACTTTATTTGTTACATTAACGCCATCTCTACCGGTTTTACCCTATAGCATGGAGAGCTTAAATGTTTAAAAGTGATTAAGAACATTACACTATTCAAAATTATCTTAATAATTAAAGACCACTTACATTTGGTCTATTTGGAAGGTTTTTCTCTTCACTCTGTAATTACAAAATATTATTCTCGTATGTAGTGTAGAGTAACATAGAAAAAGTTGAGTAGGTATTTGATTTTTGTTGCATTATGATCTTTTTTTAATTCCCGGTTGGGAATTAAAACATTTGGATTTTTAAACCACTTCTGTAATTAATTATTGTTATCCTAAATAATAAATGCTTTTCAAAATGTAACTAAAATAAGATGAACAAAACCTTAACATTTATAAGATCGAATAAGCATGTATTAGACTATTAGACAAGAGAACAAGTATGAACTATGAAGTACTTAAAGGTAAAGGTAACATTGGTGTAAAAGATAAGACGAATTTGTACCGTATTAAACCAATTAAATATATTAAGACGAAAGATAACACAAGTACCTACACCTATGTGAATTTACAGATGTAACGTAATCAACAAACTGACGCGTGTAGGAAGGTACACAACGGCATTCGACTAAGAATTAATCTATTACAAATTACGTCATTAAAGGCAGTGATCAGGAAGTTATATATGAGTGCTGTTGCGCCCCCACTTGCACTGACATCTGCAGGTTCCCACTGAGTCACCTATGTTACGCTTTCTAAGGGATTAGGACGATGGAAGATCATTTTATAGCAAGATGGCTTTATATTCGAGGTCTAACAATATCTACCATATGTAGAGATGTGCATATTTTGATGTTTATTTAGTCTCGATGAATAAGAATATAAGAAATAAATTTTTGTATAGTCTTGAGTGATAATGAATTTATCGAATTATTTAATATGAATTTCCACTTTGAGATCGAGAAAATAGCACAAAATCAACCTATTGTATTATTGTATATTATTGAATTATTGTATATTAGGACCAAATTAGCTTTTACTTAGAGATGAGCTTACTTAGAGATGCCATAAATATATCTGACTACTTCAATTTTTTGTTGATAACACATCTCCCCCCCCCCCAAGCTAATATGGTCCCAACTATATCTGCTAGATTAATTAAGATTGAGCAGACAAAATACTTATTTGATATTTTCCGGAAGCGAACAGCATGCGCATAACCTGACCTTATACTCTAGACTCTAGATCATATAGATTTAACATGTACCTACAATCGTAATTATTTTGACAGAAAAAGCTTAAAACATTTTACAATTTTTATTTGTGTTTCAAGGAAATCGCTATTTCTGTTTTTTTTAAAATGGCTTTGAGTTCCTCTTTCTTTCTTCTTTGAGTATTTCTGTTAATTTTCGAAATTTTCAAATAAAGTTTATGGCGGGCGTTATAAAGCATCCAAAATTAATTTTCTTAATTGATTTAGATGCAGAATTTTATGCTCTAAAACTTTTTTTATTCAAAGAGTTTTTTCTAAAATAAATTGGGAAGCAAGAAATCACAAAAGTATGATTTTACATGTTAAATCTATATGACCGATAAATCGAATTTATAACATGTTCTAATTTATTGTCATGTTCCAAATTATTTTATTAAAAAACGTCAAAAACGCCGAACTTCCATAATTTCAACTATAAAAATTTACATCCAATTTTTTTTAGTTCTGAATTTAGCACTGAAATAGTATAGTGGCAAAAGTAAAAATACTTGCTCTAAATTAATTTAAAAGTCTATTTGTCAATGATTATCGCTGAGACGTTCAAGTTTGTCTCTCACGAAATCGAACTAAGAGCCGATTCTACAAATGAACATTTAGTATGGGGATAAACTGTGGAATTGATAATTGAAGTTCTCATCTTATAACGGTGCCGATAATACACCCGTGTCAGAAAGAAAACCTTATTCTGCAGAACATCGGAATAAAGTTGACTATTTTGTTTATAATCAAATGATGGTAGCGCAATATTTTCGAGATTAAATTAAATTTTCCTTTTATCCACTTAATTAAATTTATTCTATTATCAAGATACTTGATAAAATTGTGGTTTAATCTTTGACGCCATTGTTAACAAATTTAAAATGAGGTTTTCTATATTGTCAGAAGTGGTGTTACCAACGAAGGATGAACGTGACTAAGTGTTATTACTCGCAGCTTTTCAATGTTTACTTTTAATGTTATTGAAAGCAGAATGTATAACCCTTTTCGCAAGTTAATAATTAAAGCATAAAATGTGAAAAATTTCAATTTATACATTTTTTAAAAAACAAACAATATTTTTTAAATAGTGATGCCATTTTGCTTTGGCTTTTAAGAGAGAACTATTAATAAGTTGATTAAAAATCAACATGCATCAGATGAACTTAATTGATATTTAAATTCTTGTTGAATTTTTATGTTTTACTTATAAAAATATCTACAGTGAGGGAACTGAGGTTTTAATTGATTTATCGATCTATTAAGCCATCATCGAATTATCAACTACATCATAACAACGCAAATAATTAAATAATTTTCTTCTTGTAACTTACAAGTAGTGTTCTTTGGTTGATAAAATTTTTATTTGCCATTCTTTAAATGTCAAATCTTCCAGGTGAATATACATCAGATGAAGGTAATTTCGAGATTTTTGTGATTTTTAGCAAACTCAATTACGGCTACGGTTTTTGTTGCCTCTGGCTCCCTCGTGTTTTTACAAGGTGTAATAGACAAGCTTCAGCGATGTCTGTTTGGTACTACTTTTTTCCAACCTCGAGGCTATTTTGATCAATATTTCAAACATTTCTGGCTAAGTCCAAACATCAATCTTACACTTCTACTAATATTAAATTTTAATTATTAGGTAGTATTCGCGATTGAAAATTTTTTGTGCCCTTTTCATAATTTACTAGATGTGTTTTTCTACAAATGTGTTTTTTACAATGACAAGAAATTCATTTAAATGATGATGTTGAGAAGTGTCACATGCAGAGCTAATGGAAGGTGCGACTGACACGAGGTTTGAGTGGAACACTTCGTCATCGCCATTGTCTGCGGCTTCGCATTACTTAATGCTGTGTCTCACTTTCGGTATGACACTAGTGACAAATGAACACCTTCCTTACCAATGAACAAGTTGTTCCTTGCATATTTAAAATTAAAAATAAATACATTGTTTATTTCTGCAAAATTTGCCATTTATCCAAAATATTAAAAGAAAACGCTTTGGCAATAGATTTTCAGTTTCTTTTTCTTGTGTTTATTTATCGTTTTATTATTTGAAAATAGTTTTTTTATATCGTCGCTACAAGCAATTAAGAACTAAGAAGACGACAAGAACATAATATCATGTCATAAAATACACATTCCGTTTTTTTTCAGCAGCACTTAGCGACACTGGTGTAGCTTAAGAGGGTTATTTCCATTTGTGATCTACCTTTTCATTTTATAAAATTTTCCTGTGTTTATTTTTATTCCATTCTGTTTTTCTACTTCGTTAGTTATATTCTGCCAAAAATGTATAAAATCTTTGTGATTTATTTCCAATAAAGTGTCTTAAACAATTTTGCTGCAGAAACTAACCAAGTACTAAAATCTTTGGCAAGAATATCAGAAAGATTCTGAAAAGAAAAGAAAAGCATAACGTGTAATACAACAGATATTTGACTTTTGACTGAAAAATTTGATCCTTAAAATAGATCGAGGCACCAGCCAGCAACTCCCTCAAATATCTTGAGGTTCCAGAGTTAATCAACCTAGGAACGAAGCCTTCTCAACTCTCTCGTTGCTGGAAGTGAGGTATTCTCGCTCCTTAAGATTTTCTATAGGTATAAGCACGATAATAGGCCTGCTTATTCAAAGAATACTCTAAAGCCCTTAAACAAGTTTTCCTTAATGAAACAGAATATAGCGCCTAGAGATGTACAAATAGGTTTACAGAAAATTCATCGCAGGGAAAATTCATTTCAAGAAAATTCTTCGCAAGGAAAATTGACTTTTGAAATTTAGTATTTAATAATAGCAATTTGTTTTTATTTCTCATTTTATTTATTAATAATTGAAAAATACCGACAAAATATGCTACAAATTTATTGCAATTTATTATCTTAAATTACCGTTACGCCTGAATTGTCTTGAAACTATCCTTATTCCTATTCTTATGTATACAGGGTGATTTTTTTAAGTGGTAGTAACATTGGGATCTCGGAAAGCGTAAGAGTTACCAGGTTGGTTAAATCAGCAAAAAATTACATATTTTGATGATCTTTAAGAATCCGTTTAGAAAAATTCAAAATGGTTTCCGAGATAATGCAGAAAAACTGAAAATTGGCAAATTCGTCTTTCCACTGTAGTTTCAAAAGGGTGTACTTTAGAAAAAAAATCTCGGGAAAAATTTTCAGGAGGTCAAAAAAGCTATTAAACAATACCAAACTCGACTTTTTAGCACATTGACGTCGCGACGTTCAACTTTTCATTTTCTTATGGAGGACATATCATTTTTTTGCAAATATGATTTGTCTAAATTCGGATACCAAACGACAACTTTCTATCTTGAACTTTTCTTAATTTTTCTTTTCCTAACTTTACTTTATGTTATTTTTTACGATGAAAAATAACGATTAAAACTTAGTTTTTAAAGTTTTAGAGAAGTAATTTAATCAGGAAATGAAATTTCATTACTAAAATTTAATAAATAATAGGTAATTTGATATACTATATTTATTTACAGCTCAACTTACTTTTTTCAAATTTAAAAGTTAAGTTTTAACATAACGTAACATAACATAACCTGAAAAGTTGTGAAAATTACGAAAAAATCAAGACAGAAAGTTGTCGTTTGGTATCCGAATTTAGACAACCCTACTGAGTAATAATTGCAAAAAAAATGATATGTCCTCCATAAGAAAATAAAAAGTTGAACGTCGCGACGCCTAGCGTCGATGTGATAAAAAGTCGAGTTTGGTATCGTTTGATCTTCTGAAAATTTTTCCCGATTTTTATTTTAAAGTACCCCATTTTGAAACTACAGTGGAAAGACGAATTTGCCAGTTTTCAGTTTTTCTGCATTATCTCGAAAACCATTTTGAATTTTGAATTTTCTAAACGGGTTCTTAAAGATCATCAAAATATGCAACTTTTTTCTAATTTAACCAACCTCGTATCTCTTACGGTTTCCGAGATTCCAATGTTAGTACCACTTAAAAAAATCACCCTGTATGTTACAGCCAAAGCGATTAATCAGTTATTATGTATAATATCCAGCTAAAGTGATTAATTAATTACTTTTACTTAGGTTAAAAAGTAAGAAACCAACTTTTTTTATTATTATAGTAAGTCGCGTCAGGGAGGTAACGTCCACTATGAAAATGAAAAAATGAAAAAAAAAGTTGGTTTCTTACTTTTAACCTAAGTGGAGTAATTAATTAATCACTTTGGCCGATTAATCACTTTGGCTGTAACATATAGTACAATACACAAACATTTACATACGATCATCAGACCAATACTATTTAATTTTTAAAATACTATCATCTACTGCCAACTGAAATTAAGGCCAAGGGATCAATGGCAACTGATTGATGCGATGCGTTGATTTGGTCGTATAGGGTGTTTTTTCAGAGGAACAAACTTTGTTATTTGCAATTGCAAGAGTCGAAAACTCGATTTTTTTAAATAGAACGCCCTGTATATTACGTAGTATGATACCTGATAGATTTAAATTATTCTATAAGTATTTTTTTGCAGAAGACTTAGGGCTGTTTAACTAATTATTTAATTATGAATTGGAAGTTATAAGCCTTAGGAGTTGAAAACCCTATAATAGTTTTTATCATACTACCTTAAATATAAAGGGTGTTCCATTTAAAATATCATGTTTGGTCCCATGAAAATAATGAAGTTTTATTCTCTAAACCAATTCAAATAACACAAGGCGACACTGCTATTTTTTTATGGATTAAACTGTACTTAATCGAAAGGATATGCATATTGAAGCTCAAAAATAAAAAAATAAAAATTTTTTTACGAGTTGTTTTTGAGATAATCCACAACTTGTGATTTTTTTACCATTTTTTACCATTTGTTTTTCTCAAAAACTACTAAAGGATGCTAAAAAATTCAAAGTTTATGTTAAAGAAAACATTTCAATCTTTCCAAAAAATATTTTTGAATTTTTGAAAAAAGTTCCAAAAGTTCAAAAAAAAAGTTCTAAAATTTTATTTTTAATTTTTTTAGAACTTTTTGAACTTTTTTTTTTGTTTTTTTACTTTACCTGAAAAGAGCAATTTTTTTTACACAAAATAGTTAAAAATTAGGAAAATCCTACGAGTCAATAAAATATAAAGCTTAAGATTAAAAACAAAAGAAAGATTTGTATACAGGGTGTCCGGCATAAACCTCCGTTCCTTGAAGTGGGTGATTTGTGAGCTCAAAATAGAGTGATAAAACCGAATTTACCTTAGTCCAAAGTTGTTTGCCTACCAAGTTGCAGCGCTTTGAAGTTCTTCAAAAAAAAATCGATAAATAAGCGTAACTTTGGAATTAAAAGTGATGGAACAACGAAATTTATGGAATATGCTTTTCTTGATGAGAGGAAAAACTTGGTAATCAGTAAAAGTTAAAAACAAAAAGTTAAGGGTGCGTTAACATCGAGGGAGGGGCAACTAACCACCTCAGAAGAATCATATCGATTTTTACTGATTACCAAGTTTTTCCTCTCATCAAGAAAAGTATATTCCATAAATTGCGTTGTTCCATCACTTTTAATTCCAAAGTTACGCTTATTTATCGATTTTTTTTGAAGAACTTCAAAGCGCTGTAACTTGGTAGGCAAACAACTTTGGACTAAGGTAAATTCGGTTTTATCACTCTATTTTGAGCTCACAAATCACCCACTTCAAGGAACGGAGGTTTATGCCGGACACCCTGTATACAAATCTTTCTTTTGTTTTTAATCTTAAGCTTCATATTTTATTGACTCGTAGGATTTTCCTAATTTTTAACTATTTTGTGTAAAAAAAATTGCTCTTTTCAGGTAAAGTAAAAAAACAAAAAAAAAGTTCAAAAAGTTCTAAAAAAATTAAAAATACAATTTTAGAACTTTTTTTTTGAACTTTTGGAACTTTTTTCGAAAATTCAAAAATATTTTTTAGAAAGATTGAAATGTTTTCTTTAACATAAACTTTGAATTTTTTAGCATCCTTTAGTAGTTTTTGAGAAAAACAAATGGTAAAAAATGGTAAAAAAATCACAAGTTGTGGATTATCTCAAAAACAACTCGTAAAAAAATTTTTATTTTTTTATTTTTGAGCTTCAATATGCATACCCTTTCGATTAAGTACAGTTTAATCCATAAAAAAATTATCAATTCTAAATTTGTCGCCTTGTGTAATTTGTCCTGTTTTTGTGTATAATGTGCTACTATAGACCAATGTCCATCATTTTCTACATTGATCTGTATTAAACTCTAAAAAATAATCAAATTGTGTGCATTTTTATAACTTCTTCGGCCGTATTAAGAAAACCACAAGTTCAAAAATTTTCAAAAAATTACAGTATTGGTAGAAACTCGTTTATATTCTGTAGAAATAAACTGAAAAAATTCTGTCCTTTACTTTGGTAATAAATTGCAAAAAACATATTTTTTTACCGTTTTCTTGATGTTATCCAAAAACCACGGGTTAAAGTTTGATGAAAATTACATAATGTTGTTTAACAGTAGGTATTACATAACATACATTTTTTTCAAAATTGTTGAACTTGTGGTGCAAAGAACGCAGTCTGAACTTAAACCTTAATAATAGATTTAATATTTTCTTTCCTATGAGTGCAATTAGATATAGATAGTGAATAAAATAAATAATACGAATAATTCAGTAATTCATTTTACTATTATAAACCCTTGATTAAAATTATATTCACATTTAAATCTCAACTAAACAACTTGAAGTTGCAAAGTATGCATGAGTATGTGTACGTGTGTGATGGATAAATATGAAAGCGTGACATCAAGCGGATTTTGACACGAGGCAACATGAACAGCCTGAGGGGTGAATCTGTAGCATGTAATCCCTCGTACGTGTCCTCCGGGCTGACCCGCGGACTGTTGATGTCAACACTCCACCCTATCGTCACCATGTCACATTTTATAAGCTCTTCTATGTTCGATAACCTATTTATATCGAGCAACAACTGTATTTTCCCAGTATAAACAATGTTAACATTTGATACATGTTCAATAAATAATTTTCCGATAACTCAAATAAAGAAATAATTTCCTACTGAAAATGAAATTTTCTGAATGAAACGAAACTTTTAAATACGCCCACATAAATTAAATTACCGACTCGACTGTTTCCGTTTAAGAAATTATTTTATAATTAAATTTTTTAGCATTTTATTAAGATTTTTTTAAATTAAACTTTCAAAGTATGAAGCGGTAAATGGTTAGATCTTTCAACAAACTTGGTGAAAGTAACCCTTCCGGCGTGGCGAAACTAGGATTAGTAACTTATTGTTGGGGTTACTTGGTGTTGTCGGTTTTCAAGAGCATAATTTTGCACCATCCAAACGCTCTTTTTGTTAGCTTTTTATTTAAATATAATAGGCACTTCCACTCAACTAAATTAAAAAAACTGTTTTCAGTGTATAATTTTTTCAAAATGAAACTCAAATTTTGTAATTTCAAAATATATATTTTGTATTAAAATTTTTTGCAGCTGTTTGGAAAATGATAGTTTAAAATACTATTTTGGATAAGTTTTTTAAATCTTTAGTGCAATTTCAATGTCATTAAGGCGCGTTCCAACAACGTCTTCTTAAATCCTTAAATGAGCCCCAAAACCGCAACTTGTAGTTGTCTGGCTTTATCTTAATTTTTGTTTTGCGATAGTGAAAATTATCTTAACCGAGTGATTATGTCATTATTTGATAAGCTCGCATTGGTATTGCAACATCCAGTCTCCCAAAAATTTCTAAATCATCGCCAAAAATGTCATTTTTTGACGGAAAGTGGTGCAAACGGGCCTTTTTGACAAATAATCATTCAAATGAATCATGAATCCACTCGAACAGATCAAACTAAGAATTTAGGAGGTATATCCTCTGATCACTTGAAGCACAACATGTATATATGCAGAGGAATGAGTCCTTATCGTTCTCAAATTAAGAATGGGATAATATGAGTTGTATAGGACGTAGGAGTTTACAAATTGTAAAAAGATGAACTAACGAAGAATAGAATGAGAATATAATTCCCATTCAACGCTCAAACATAACCCTAAACATTCTTTAGACACCAACAAATTTATTTATAAACTATTGATCCCTAAAAATAGAAAGCTGAGTATTAGAAGTGTAGGAGGAACATAAACATAATATATTTATTCAACCCACTTCAAACACTTACGATTTTTGCCTTAGTATGAATTAGAAGATCTCAAAGTGTTCGTTGACAATGACCGTATACGTAAAACGTGGAAGGTAGATAACCTGAACATTTGAATATTTTTGAAAGTGTTCACGATGAATGTATTTATAAATATTTACAAAAAACAGGTAATAATATCTCTTGAAAGGTTTTCAATTACTAAAAATATCTATTGATTTCCATAGATTTCACTAGTGAAAGTTTGTAATTACGAACGTTTTAAGCTTTACGTACATTGTGAATGAAGCCTAAAAGTCTAGAAAAAATCGTTTATTTCGATGGCTTCATAGATTAGCTAAGTAACGGAAAAATCGGGGATTAAACTGATTTTCATGAATTCCTAAATAGGCCAGGAAACATCCGATTTTGCTTTCAATTAATTCGTGGAAAGCTGGAAATGGCCTTAATTTCTTAATTTATATGTAAAAAGGGTTATTTGAAGTTTGCACCAATTTTCTGCTTGTGCTCGAAGGGGGGCCATTTCCAGCTTTCCACGAATTAATTGACGACACAGCGTTATTTCGATCTTGGTTTCCTCGCCTAAAATAGTAGTGTTGAATTACCGGAAAAAACATCGTTTTTTAGAAAAAGCGTAGAGATAGCAATTTTTTTCACGAATCGCTTTATTTTGGGACCCTAATTATGGCAGAGATTTTTCCAGTTCAGAGGTGTGCGGGAACAGGGTGAAAATTGCCTTTGTTTTTAGCAAACCTGCTAATTTTGACAATATCTTTGATCACATTAAAGATAGCAAAACGATACATCTTAGGTAATTTGTAATGTATAAAATTACAAAGAGAATGAGACCGGTCTCTACCATACGGATAGTTCCTTTATGCAGAAAAAAATACAAATAGAAAGTTCATAAATTTTCAAATTTAATTTAAAGAAAAAAGTAAATGGCCAAATTTATTGAACATTTGAAAATGTTTATAGTACGGGGCACTTAGATTTCATTACATGGGTGCATTACATTACATTTCCGAAAGAGTATCAGTACACGAGCTAAAAAACACATTTTGTACAATTCTACCCCGTGGTGTCAAGGCGCCATCGTGCTCTTAAGAGATTTTTTAGTATTTCGCGCGTAACTCGGGTATTTTAGACTTTAGAAAAAAAAGTTTTGCTACATTTTTGTTGCAAATTTAATTTCCTACAAAATTGAATCAGTAATTTTTTTCGCTTATAGCGATTTTTTAAAAGTTACAAGGCAATTTGTTAAACAGAGTAGGAGATGATTTTTTTATACTCGTCATCTTTTTTTATGTCACTTAGATCGAAAAATTGTTAGAATAATAGTTTTAGAGCTTTTAATTCTCTTATGTTTTATACAATTTATATATACAATTACAATAATATACATTTATATGTATATAAATATACAGGGTGTCTCATAAAGAATGGGACAACGCTTGGTCACAGATTCTCTAGGTTAAAATAAACCGATTAAACCTAATATACCTTAATACAAAGTCCTCCGGTTTCCAAGTTAAAAGACCTTAAAGTTCAATTTTTAATATTTTCTTTTTATGATAATTTCCACAAATGTGAAAATATTTACTTCAAATTTGGAACAGGTGCTTATTATTACGAAGTACATCAGTAGAAAATTTTTCATATAGTAGGCTTGATCATAAGAGGCACTTAACCTAACTTCTACAACTTATTTTAGCTTTAACTTTGTTATCTGAGAATTTTTTTTTAATATTGCGTTATTTTCTGAAAGATAATTAAAAAATAAAAAACTAAAGTATACTTAGTTCATATGTGTAAAACCAACCGTTAACCTTAAAATCCCCGTTGAAGTATTGAGTTGTCGTTAGGACGTGCAATTATCAAGTAGCAATGATCACAAAAACAAAGGACAAAATAGTGGAAAACGTTTGTTTACAAAAAATGTTTAAGTGTAGTATCATTAGAAATTGTTTTGTAGGCCCATTCGTACTTCCACCAGACCTCAAATTTAATCACTATTCAAACTTCTTGGAAAATAACCTGGATGAACTATTACACGACGTACCTTTGATTTTAAGACAATGTTATTGGTTTAACATGTTTTCCAATATTTTACACATCGTTTTTGTGATGATGGCTACATGATAATTTCTCGTCTTAACAATAATTCCAAACTTGAATGCCAATTTTAAGACAAACGGCTGCTTTTACGCATATGAACTAAGAGTACCTTAGTTTTCTGTTTTTTAATTATCTTTCAGAAAATAACATAATATTGAAAAAATTTTCACTGATAACAAAGTTATAGCTAAAATAAGTTATAGAATATAGGTTAAGTGCCTCTTATAGTTAAGCCTACTTTATGAAAAATTTTCTACTGATGTACTTCGTAATAATAAGGACCTGTTCCAAATTTGAAGTAAATACTTTCACATTTGTGGAAATTATCATAAAAAGAAAATATTAAAAATTGAACTTTAAGGTCTTTTAACTTGGAAACCGGAGGACTTTGTATTAAGGTATATTAGGTTTAATCGGTTTATTTTAACCTAGAGAATCAGTGACCAAGCGTTGTCCCATTCTTTTTGAGAGTATATATTTTAGATTTTAGAAAAAAAGGTTTTGGTAGATTTTTGTTGTAAATTTAATTACCTACAAAATAGCATCAGTGGCATTTTTTGCTTATCGCGATTGTTTAAATGTTACAGTGCAATTTCTTAAACAAAGGAATGAATGTTTTTTTTACTCGTCATCAGGGCCGTGCCTAGCTAATTTTGCGCCCGGGGCAAAGTTCGTGTAGCGCCCTCAGCTTATTAAAATGTTAATTGAATAAATTATTAATTAATTAATTAAATTATTTTCATCATTAATTAATTAAGATTGTTTAATTAAATTATTTATATCATTAATTAATTAAGATTGATTAACTTGATTAATTAATTTTTTTTTATAGAAGGAAAAATAATTATATTTAAAAAAAATTGCCAATAATAGGTAACTAAATAAAGCAGTGTAACTTCTTCAAGTGATGAACAAAATATAAAAGTACATGGTTAAAATCCGGACTATTTATATAAACGTACGGTCATAAAGTGCCTAAATGGGTGATATTTGCTTAAAATTTGCGTTTCTAAATTTAAATCAAGCAGGTCAAAAAAGATTTGGTAGTCCTTTACTACAGGTACATTTTTGTAAGATAAGAGGATTACGAAATTTGACTAATGATGGGGTATTGAAATAAAAACTTTCATTTTCAACCCGTTATGTTGGGTTTTTTCGCAAAAAGGGTTTGGTATTTTTTCACTGCAGGTAAATTTTTAAGATAATAGAATTAAGATTTTTGCTCCTTTCTAATGACAAAATTTTACCTAATTTGTTCTATTTAGCGATTTTTGTGGGAGAATCTTGATCTTCAAGATAAATTGCATGTAAAAATATGCCTCGAAATTATGATGTTCAAGTCCTATATTGTAGTTTTTCTAAAAAATTTGTGAAATTAAAAATAAAAATATTTTCATTTAAATCAAGCACGTCAAAAAGGATTTGGTGTACCAAAAAGAACATTTACAAAATAGGTAATTCTAACTTTACCTGTTCTAGTACAAACAATAGGCAGTAGACGCAACGAATACAAAAAGGGTCTGCGTAGCATCCTGCTTAACATAAACCATTAAAAATTCCTTAAATACAATTTCTAAATTTTACGTAAAAGCAGTAAAAGTAAATAGGTTGTATGGACAATACTTATTTTTTTTGAATTTTTAATGGAAGTTTAGAACTAAAAAGGGCGCCGATGGCGCCCCATTTGAAATAATACATAGTAACAGTAACTGCTTATTTTTTTTACATTTCCAATAGAAATCTAAAAATAAAAGGATGTATTTGGAGAGATTATTAGAGTAATTGTGCATTTTTTACATTGGTGCATTAATTAAAAAAAAATTAAACACGTAGTACTTTGATTTGCGCCTCTACCAAGTTTGCGCCCAGGGCAGGAGCCCCTTCTGCCCCCCCCTTGGCACGGCCCTGCTCGTCATATCTTTTTTATGTCACTTAGATCAAAAAATCTTTTGAATGAAAGTTGTAGAGCATTTAATTCTCTATATTTTTTATACCAACAATTTTCTTATGCGAATTACAGTTCTCGCTCTGCAGGGCATGAAACTTAGACATTTTTGTATGTACTATATGTTGAGAAATTCGTACATGCCTTAGAAAAATTCAGGGAAGAGAGGAAAAATAGAAAACAACATCAATATTCTATATTGATATATATAGTAGTTCTTCTATGATCATGTCTTTCCCAGATTATATGGTTTTTAGTGCCGAAGATGCGGAGTGTGTTCTTCTTACGGATGCATCTGAATTATGTTCACGTAAAAATCTGGATTCGTGTTTCGTGTGTGAAAAAACTTTGAGTGATTGTGCCATTGAATGTGTCAGACAAAAATGTATTAACACACTCCTGTCGGCGGCGATTCGAAGAGACACAAGAAATAAGGAACTATTCGAGGAACTCAACGAAATCAAGGTCCACGCTGCTTGCCGTAAAAAATATATTAACTCAGGGATGATTGAGGCAGAAGTTCGTCTGCGGAGGAGCCAATCAGCTAATGAAATGAAGAAGGCGTTGCGGGAGGGCCCCAGGATAGAAAGGGCCCCTAAAACCTCGTTTAGTATAAAAATTAATTATAAAATCGATTTGTGGTAAATATATAAAGATAAAGTAAAATGATTATTAACGAGGATAGGTAGGGGACCCTAATCTGGATTTTGCTGGAGGGCCCACAAACTCTTAGTTACGCTACTGATAACAGACTATGACAAATTACCAAAATATTACAAACTACCAGAAAAACGCCAAAGAAAAATCTCGATAGCGACTTGTGGATTAGGCCTGGCGCCTGGAAAACTGGATAGGAAAATTTTATAAATGTATATTATTGTAATTGTATATATAAATTGTATAAAACATATAGAGAATTAAAAGCTCTAAAACTATTATTCTAACAATTTTTCGATCTAAGGGCCGTATTACATGAACTAACTATTTAGTAACTGTTAGTTACTAACTTGGTTACTAAATGAACTGAAGGAGCAAAAACACGGGAATCTAAGGGCCGTTTTAGTGTGAGTGCCTAATCGAAAAATTCCAAATTATAATTTTCTTTTCAAAACCAAATGGGGAATTAGAAAAATAAGAATTTTTCAAAAAATCCAGCGGCGTACGTCTTTATTCTTTAGGTACCTTATCTCATTAAATAATTCTACGCCACTGGATTGCGCCAGTGAACTCAAACTCGCATGAATAATTGCACTGGATTAGATATTAAAGTACACCAAATTTTAGTTAAATATCTTTTCTAGTTTTAGACAAATATTGAAAAAACCGTTAAAAATAATTTTTTGAAATGCCCTGTATTTTTTTAAGGGGGCGTTTTCGGAAAAAAATTTATTAGAAATTTTATCTTATTTTGGATCACAGTATCTCCAGTTTTCGTTTGTCGGTGATTTTAACTTACGTATTGTCACTATATTCCAATTTCACAATTATAGAGAGTGACTCAAAGTTGGCGCCACCCCCTGAAGGGTTAGTTGTAGTGGTGCGATTTTTATGCAATTTTAACTCCCAACTTTAAGAACTTATAACTTTGTAGGGGTGCGTTTTTCATATAATTTCAAGAAGAATAAATGTCCTATTTTGGTCCTAAGAAACCACTGTAGGCGTTTGTCGGTCTTAGAACACCCTGTATTTATGAGCAGTTTTAGTGTAGTTTCAGGAAACTAAATTATAAACTAACTGAAATGCGTCAATTTTGAATCATCCAGAGTAATCCGTCTTGACTTCCGAAGTTTGAGTGATGAGAATGAGAATTAGTGATACTTTAAATACATGTTAATAGCACAAGTAATGCATTTTTCAGGTATTTAAAATTAACCGCTCCATAACCAACAGTTAAGTTCTTATTTTTACGTGTTACTTGATATTTCAGAAAATAAACTTTGGCTTGGTTGTAAAACTAAATTGATCTTATTTCAGTTTTTAGCTGAAGCGAAAAGTTATAAGACTGTAAAGTGACGTTTACCTTGTAAAATTGTGATTGGTTGACATATATAAGGGCTCGCCTATCACAGACGTATAAAAGCTACCCCACCAAGTCGTTACGCCCACGTGCACTTTCCGGGTCACTACATTTTCCTTCCAACTGTAAACTATACTGAAAAAAATTATGTTTCTCAATAACTTATTAGTTTATTGCTTTTCATAAATTATTGTTAAATTTAAAATTTTAGGCTTTTTAGTTAATTTTAACTTAAGAGGTCTCTTATCAATTTCGTAAAAATTGATTAATTGACGTAGCTAATAACTGCTAGAAAATTAAAAAATATTTTACGTAACATTTACTATAATTCTTTAGAAAATCCATTTTTAAAAACATTCAGTATGCAGATTTTTAATTTTTTGACTTTTAATAATTTTCGAGTTCAAATAACATTGTTTAATAGGCACTTGAGATCTACTTATAAATTTCTTTACAGTATTATAGAGAAAATTTTTGTTTTCCCAACAATTACCTTTTAGATGTACACAACTCTGCAGTGTTCAGGAGGGTGGTTCGTCGAGAGTAGGGATGACATTACATCAAGTAGGGGTGTGACAAAATGGCCTGCAGACCGAAACCGGTGGCTGAAAATCAGTCGGATAGTCGTATTTTAGCCACAAGTGTATCTAGACATTCGTGAATTATTATATTTTTTTAAATAAATTGGATATTAAAAAGTTGCTTTTTATCTATTTATTATTAATAATAATTATCATTAATATCTGAACTTTATCAACTTTCAAAATTGATTCGTCTGTTTGGACAAAACCACGCTCCGGGCACGGGCGAAGAATGGGCACTGGTACGTTAAAGTAGCAATTAAACTATATTTATGAAGAAAATTAAAAAAAAAATAGTCTTGACACTTAGTTTTCCCAAATTTAACTGCCAATATATATTTTTTTAAATCATTTAAATCTGTTTATTGAAGTTGTGACATTTCCATTTCTATAATTTGTCAAAGTAAGTTTTGCATGCAAATATTGTTTATAGATGTTTGACGTAATTATACTTACTCGTCAGTCAGATCTAAGGGTTGATTTTATACCCTTTTAGCTCTATTTTCAGTGCCTCTTTGTTAAAACCACTGAATCTTAACTAAGGTTTACGAATTTAAATAAATAAGTTTTGAATTTTGAAAGTTACTAGAAAATTCTTTTCTAATATCTAGGAGTAAATAAGTCAGTTTTTAATTTTATGACACGCTATGGCTTAACATGTAGCTAATAAAAATATAATCGAAATATTTAGCTAGTATTTTTATTTTATAAGAAATTTGAAAGCTGTGATTTTCAAGAAACGCATAGGGTATTAGAAAGGACAACTAGAAAAATTTAAATATCAACCACAGTGCGTTCACAGACTTTTGATATCACAAAGTATAGTACCTTGATGACTTAAAACCCATCAAGGCTGGCATAGTGCGCATTTTTTAAATCAAAAATAGAGCTAGTATTAGTGTGACAATTTTTTTTGTACATAAACACGTTACCAATGCCTGATAAAAGGTCTAGACCTCATTTTTCCAGCGACAAATACACTGCACCTTGTTACTGCATCGGAATTAAATCGTATTCCTTTTATTAAAAAAAATTGTCTTATCGAATATAATTCGAACTCATTTTTTAATTTACAAAAAATTGACATTTGACTCAAGTGCCAAAATGCCTAAGGTAATTTATTTCGACCTTTTAGAGCATTAGTAAAATGTGAATTTTTTATCGATTGAAAAATGAGGTCTTATTAGTATGTATTATTATAACTGAATAATTTGTTTTAACATGCGTTGAAAATTCTAGATATATCTAGATCTAGAGTAGGTATACTTTGGCGTTGACTATTTTCCATAACCTTCGTATTCTCTAAAAATTACAAGTAATGTACAGAGTATCTTAGTATACTATACGGAAAAGGGAAATTATTTTTTCTACTCTCATATGTGAAAGTAAGCATTTCGTCATCACTTACACATTGCGAAAATAGCGTTTTCGTCTCTAGTGAGCGAAAGTTTTAGTACAAGCGGATGTTGATAGATGGCGTAAAATGACCGAAGTAAGATGAGCTTGAAGTTTGCGATTTTAGTTAATTAATTGTTTTAATTGATAAATTTACTAAATGGCACTTACAACTTAATAAATATTTTATAATTTAAACTTAAATAAATTCCAATTTTATTTGAAAAGTAACATTGCTGTCACTTGGTGTCATCTAGCGGCTTTTTTAAAAATCTCTATTGAAATGTCAGTTCAAATTTTAGTAAAAAGAATTATTTTAAAATGTTCTAATTATCGTCGTAGAAAATATAGCATTTACGACTCGAGATGAATTCCGTTTTTTTCGTTCGAAAGATTACTTCACTCGCCCCTTACGGGGCTCTTGAATTAAATTCTATCTCACGAAAAAAACTGATGTTTCATCTCATGTTGTAAAAAATACTATTTTATGCCATAAACTCCTAGGAAAATGTAATGAAAACTAGATTTTTTAAATAATACATAAAATATGCAACAATAAAGGAAAGAAAAATATTTTAGATAATGAGACGCGTCTTGGTAGGAATCTTCTAATATCAAGACTCTTTTTCAGCAAATTCACTTTACAAAAGTGAGTATTTCTGTTGCTAAGCCATTCTCGGAGGTTTTCCTTTCACTTGATGTTCTTCTGCCTTTGGATATTTTAAATATTTTTGGTGATTCATAGTATGTGGGAGTTTAATAAGGCTATGATGCACTATTTTATAAAATGTATCGAACAAATTAGCAGTTTAAGGTTGCTTAAGGGTGCTATCACACGTGGGTGGCAGCAGCGTGCTTTTACTGCGCATAACTTTTTAAATACAATATAGCACTGACATCAAATACAGTAGCGATGACAGGCCTCGTCGTAAATCATCAACTAAAGCCTAAAGCTATTTATTTAAAAAGTTCGCAGTAAAAAAACGCTGCTACACCTGTGATGAGATACCACCGTAATGATAAGATGGCCATCTCAATGTACAAAAGATAAATGTGTAACCATGTCGAATACTTATGACTTATGAGTCTTCTATGACTATTAGTTAGATATCAAAATAGCCCACATAGCTGATAGGATAGAGCTAGTCGACTACAACTACTTGTACTTCTATGTTGGCGGAACCAACGTTCGAGTTTAATGAAGGAATGGAATTTTTAATTCCACTAAATTCGAAAGGGGGATATACCGTGTTCTGCTATCTCTGTTAAAAGCTGCTTCTTTTTTAAGGACCAGTATCAATTTACCTGCAATTTACTTATTTGTTAGTAACGTCTCTCTCCACACTCATCTATTCTCGACAGCTATCCTCAATTATGGATGGGTTTTGTTTTACATGTTGTCCATCATTTTTTTATAGTAGGCAATTCAGTTTTCGGCTTCCCAGTTCTATTCATTACATGTCTAAAAGGTAATTTTTTGTCTTCGAAATATGTGGTAGCGTATTGTACAGACATTAGAGACAGTTTGTAGAGAAACCTGGTTTTAGCAGCACCTAAACTTCAAACACTTTTTTATTGTTTTAATGGAGGAATCTAAAGCTTCATTCAGATGAGATTAGTGCAGTTGTAGTGTACTTGTAGTGTATTTAGTAGGTAAGGTAATTCTTAAAGTCGAGCGTTCATATAAACTTTCCGCAGTTGTATAAGTAGAAAGAAGACGTGTTAACAATTTCTAGATATAGTGTCCACAACATGTTTTACAAGAATAGCAGCAGCCATCATCAATATTAATACTCAAAAACGTTTTTTTTGAAAAATATTATTATACAATTTAAATTATCCCTTTAGGTTTTTAGAGGTAAAAAAAAATAACAACTGACAATAAACATTACATAATGCGCCAGCGCACCCAGCGCACGACGTGTGTTTTCATTGGGTGCTTGTATTTCGCTTGCAGAGGTAGTGTAGAAAGTTAAAACGTATGTACAGCCGGCCAAAACGTTTTTAGCCACCCCCTGACAACATTTAAAAAGCAACCAACATTACACGCCGTGTAAATTAAACGGCGTGTAATGTTGGTTGCTTTTTAAATGTTGTCAGGGGGTGGCTAAAAACTTTTTGGCCGGCTGTACGTAGCTTTCACCAACCGTGCTACCGCTTACCAATTGCACTAAGTTTAGTGGATAGCGCGGTAGAACTAGACGGCTTTAACTTTCTGCACTAACCCTGCACTGCCAATACAACTGCACTATTGCTTATGTGAATGATACTTAACAGAGATGCTCTAAAGCAAAAAAAAATGCTTCATTGATATAGTAGGTTTGAAAAAACTACCTATACTATTTGTTCACAAATGTAGATAGTTGTGTCATTTATAGAATGAAGACTAGATTACATGGAGATTTTTCGGTACAGCATTATGAACAATCGTTCGTACTCGGATCCACTTCTACTACTAAGCTTCTGTCAAATTATAGTAAAGTACGTTATTCTATTAAAGGGGCAAGTGTTTTCTGCATCTATCTCAATAGAAGCCGCGCTATAGTTAGCTAAATTTTGTAAACACATATTAGGAATGAGTCACCCTCTATAATTGTGAAATGGGAATATAGAGGATAAACATATTATTTTTTTTTAAATAAGAGATACTGTTTCTTATATTCGCAATCTGTCGTTAAAACAAAATGAAATGAATTGATTTTAGCTTCAAAGTGCTAAATTATACAACTATCCCTCATTCGTTTAAAGTTTTGGAGCACCTAAATATCCGTACTTTATGGGAACCCCCAGTTACACCGGACTTCCAGTAGACGACGATGTCTAGAAATGATGAAAAGTTTTCTTATTTACACTAACTAACTACAGTTTTTCTTCGTCTATGTTGAAAAGGAAAACACTACTTGATTGTGATTCTTATTATCTTACACGCTGAATTAACTAAGAGAATTTAGGGACTCCTTGGTGTTTATGTAGACTTGTAATTGTTAATCTCATTTACATTGAAGTGTATTGAAGCGATATTGCTTTTAGTGGCTATTCAACAAAAAACAATGTACGTTATGTAATCCATCTTTAAAAATAGCAAGATGATGTATAGATGGATTGCCTTCTAATAAATATTTGTAAATGTAGTCTTTGAAGTTGAATCATTTGCTGATGTCAAATTAGAAAATTTTGAATAAATCTTACAAAGGCGTAGAAGGACCACTATACTTTTTTCTTTAATTTCAAAGAAAACAGTTCGAAACTAACTAACTTTATAGAAAAAACTTTGAAGTCGGCTAATTTCAAAGAAAAGGCTTTGAAATCAACTAATTTCAACTATATGGAATGGTGGGGGATTCGATAAATCGATATCGAAAGGAAGATAACTTGTCCTTTTTGACTTACAAGTCCGGAACAAAGGCCAAAATTCGAAAAATAACATATTTTTTCCTTCGTCGCTGCATAGCACCCAAACGAAACGTCCGTTAATAAATGTCTCTTAAGCTAGGTTCATAGCTCTCCGTTGATACGTTTCCGTTGGTACGTTGGCCAATCAGAGCAGAGTATTTTTTAAATTCATCCGTCAAATTTGAAAAATGCTCTGCCCTGATTGGCCAACGTACCAACGGAAACGTATCAACGGAGAGCTATGAACCTAGCTTTAGGCTATGAAATATGATGTGTGCGGCAGATGACCATACGAATTTAGAAAAAAACAAAAACTACAAAAACAAAAGAGAAACGCTTCCACAAAAATTTAAAAAAATTTAGTTACTATTTGAACGCAAATGGGCATGGGGCAGTCCCTGGGGTCCGATTGGCGATTCCGTCGAAAAACCGAGAATTTACCACCCCACTTTCCCTCTTGAGAATTTTCGAGTCCATTTTTGTTTGATCTTTATAGAATTTTCGACATAATGCCTCAGCAAAGGTAGAAGAATTTCAATCTCTTCTTCGTCATTTCGCTTGAATGTTAATAAATCCGCTACAGGCTTCAGCCAAAAATCAAGCCGGTGATCGACGATGTATTTGTTATAAGACCCGTATTTATACTTATTGACAGCTACTTATATTTTGAGAGAGCAAATTTTCTTGGGAATACTACCAACTGTCCCACATCCTGGAACCCACGTTTACTTTAAACTTTTGTGCACCACAAAAAATAGTTTGGTGAAAGATGTTACTTGCAGAAAGGCCAACGCTCAACAATATCCATTTTTCTATTGCACTTTTTTAGTGTTCGTTATTTTAAAAATTAGGATTTAAGATATAGGATCAGCCTAAAGGGCAAACAAGTGCATATTGCTATTCAGAATTTTATATTCTATCTAAATCTACAAAGAACAAATGGAGGCGCAATTTAAAAAAATTCTATGACTAATTCTAGATGGTGGGGGTAGAAAAATGAGATCCATTGGAAAATTAACCGTTTTAAACTTTTCTAGTTACAATAGAGAAAAATTACTTGGCTATAATACTGTACATGTGAGACCCAATTGAAAAAAAATTTTAAACTTTTTATTCAAAATGGGGACGAATAGAACGATTGTTCCATTTTGTGGTTTTTCCCTTATAACTTAGCCGGTAATTATTATTATAAAAATTTCAAAACCGCATTGTACAATGTACAGCCAAAATATAGGGCTTTGCTTCTAAGTCGATATTGTTTCACAAATTGTCTACCTTTAAAGAGCCAAATTAGGTCAAAATTTTGAAATGGATTTTATCACAATTTCCTCAGCCATATTTTTTCTTTTTTGTACCTATATGTTACAGGGAACGTAATTCTCTATCGAAATCAAAACTTTTATCGAAATCGCTCGAGCGGATTCGGAGTTATGATTTCCTAAATTTCAAAGCTTCAAAAATCCCTAATTTCTTTTTTGTAATAAAAATGAAAATTTAAAAACGGATAATAACTTTTAAACGAATTGACCAAATGGAATGAAATTTAGAGGAGGTAAATAACGCAATTTTTCCAATTTTTTCACAATGCTAAAATATTTTTATCATTTAAATCTTCAGAGTAATAGCGTCGCGTCGGAGTCAATTTTTTAGGGAGAGATAGGGAGAGGGGCATTTTTTTGGTATTTTCTGCAAGAGCATTTTTTCTGATTTCAAACTGTGCTACAATTAGGGGTTCTGATTAAGAAAAGTTAAAAAATTTAATTGTTTACCTTACCTATTTCAATGCTAGGAAAATGATTAACTTTTTATTAAAGTAACATTCCGTTATTTCTTGCTTCAGGAAAGGAAATTTGTAAGTCTCCTTCTTTGCTAACGGTGTTTTCTTATCAGAAGCATTTGGAAAATATTTGTAAAAATTTCCTTATTCATTTTCATCGGAATTCCAAAAAAATTTAAGTTTTTTTAATCGAAATCCCTATTTGTAGCACATGATTGCAATAAAAAAACTGCTCTTTCAAAAACACCAAAAAATGTCCCCCTCCCTATTTAAAAAAAATTTACCCCGACGCCATTACTCTGAGATTTCAATGATAAAAATTTTTAATCATTGTCAAAAGATTTTAGAAATTACTTATTTATCTCCTCCAAATTTCATTTCATTTAATCAATTCGTTTAGAAGTTATTAGATCCGTTTCACACTTTTAAACCTCTCCGTATGTAGGTATCAATCCTATGAATACCTATTATTTGACACTATTGTCGGTTAACAAACCGCTTTCGGTTAAACCGAAAATTACAAACATCAAATGTTTTTTAGCCCTGTTTATTTTTAAATATTTTGATAACTCGTACAATTAGCTTCCTGATGATATTAAATTAAATTTTAATTAATAAAAAAATACAAGATTTGATGGGCAGGAAAAAGTTCCTCGTATGGCCACATCCGTTGTTTTTAAAATTCCTTTTGGTAAAAAATATTTCCATTATATAAAAATACTTAAGTAAGTACTAATACTAAGTAAAAATACTAAGTATATAAAAATACTTTTGGTAGTACATTTCCAGTATAGCCATTTCTACTTGTTAGGTATAATGATGTTTAACAATTCTTAGAGCCGTTTTACATGGACTAAATTTAGAGTTGTAAGTCCGGTGTAAGGAGCAAAATTACGAGAATCTAAGCTTTAACGTCGTACACGGTCGTGCGTTAAAATTTTTACACATGACGTTAAAGCTTAGATTCCGTGCTTTTGCTCCTTGCGCCGATTTAGTACTTTAATTTAGTCCATGTAATACGACCCTTAAAAGGAATATTGTTGCAAGTCACTACAACATTAAAATTACATTTTCAGGTGATAGACTGCTTGACATTCCTTGTAAAGTGTGTGGTGATAGAAGTTCAGGAAAGCATTACGGAATATACAGTTGTGACGGTAAATAGCTTCCATTTTTATATAATATTTATTAAAGCACATTTTCTCTTTTATAGGGTGTTCCGGCTTCTTTAAACGTAGTATACATCGAAATCGCGTGTACACTTGTAAAGCTACAGGAGACATGAAAGGACGGTGTCCTGTTGACAAAACTCATAGAAACCAGTGCAGAGCTTGTCGACTTCATAAATGTTTTCAAGCAAGCATGAACAAAGATGGTGAGTAATTATCAAATATTTTATGTGAAATAAATATAGGTATTTAACTAAACGAAAAGTTAACGACGAGGTTTTCTGAAAATTACAAAACCATAAAATTAAAGTTTAGGTAAATCTTGGCCATTCTGTTTGGAGTTAGTTATTACAAATTATAAGAACAATAGAAGCTCGATACCTGTGTATTGATATTTAGCATTTTTTATTTATCGTTCTATTAAAATGTGAAAATAATCAAAAGCGTTGATGACACCTATAATCTGTTTACGCGTGACCCGCTTAAATAGCACTTTTCGATACACAAACGATCACCCAAACGGGACCACATGTAGAGTGTACATGAGCTATACCATCCGAACAAATCGAATGCTTTGTATTGAGTATAATGTAATTAATACCCCGCGGCGTTATCTGCAATTCAACCACTTGTCAAATCCCACATCCATATACTTTTGTCACACGTAAAATATATAAAAAGTACAATGGATTTTCAATACTGTACATAAATTTTTATACTTGGCAAATATTATCTGATTCTTATTGTGCATCGTGCATAGATTAAAAATTGTTAAAATGGATTTTTTTGAAAGCTTTTATGCTTTTTAATGCTTTTAATTTATAATAGCGGGCATCCCCCCCCGTCGAAATCGACGAAGTTTCTGAAGATATGAATGCGTTAGAAAAATGAAATTTTCAAAAATTATTATATGCAGTTATGCACCTACAACCTGCACGGATGATTTTTTGTTTTTAAATGATCGAAATTTGTTAAAGTGGGGACATATAAGATAGTAATGAGCGTGACAATTTATTATTTAAAAAAATGTATGAAATTAATAATTAGAAGAAAAAAAATTAGTGCTGACATATATGTGGGTCGAGAGCTTGGATTTAAAAAAATCATTAAAATCGATCCAGTAGAAGCACGCTATAATTACCGGTAAAGAAAAGCTTTCGCGTTTTAAATATATGGATAACCTGACCATATCGCGTATTAGAAACGTACTGTGGAATAAAATAGAATAGAGTAGAATAAAATTTTATCACAATGACCAAATGTGCCAAGACCTTATCATATAAAACCAAATATCTACGTTTATTCTCATTTATAATTTTCAAAATTGGATTATTTTAAATTATAAAATTTAATGTTAGAAAAATGGAATTTTAAAAAATTATTATAATGCACTTACTACCTACACCGATGATTGTTGTTAAATGTACAAAATATGCGTATCCGTAATTTAACGTTATCGAACTTTGTTAAAGTGGGGAGATAAGGATAAGATTAATACGCGTACCATTTTTTTATTTAAAAAAATGTATGAAATTGGTAATTTGAAGAAAATAATTAGTGCTGACATATCTGTGGATCGAGAGCTTCAATTTAAAAAAAATTATCAAAATCGGTCCAGTAGAAGTACGCTATTATTACATATCGCTTCGCATATCGAAAAGGCTTCGCGTTTTAAATACAGGGTTATTCAAATTCCATCGGCACCATGGGGATCTCGCTTATTGGAAGAGATAGAGAAACGGTTAAATTAGGACAAAGTTGCAAAATTTTAAGCCCATTAATAATCTGAAAAGAAAACTGCCCTAGCTACTTTTGTTTTTGAGCTATTGACAAAAAACCGAAAAATCGAAATTTCGTTTTTTGACTTTATTTTCCTTATTATCAAAAATTTTTAAAATCTGACCGAACTTCTCCTAAGCCATTTTGTATTCTACACCCGATTCCGAAAACACATTTGATGTAAAGCGTTTCGGTTTTCTGGAACCATCATCAACTTTAGCTTTTTAAATAGGCGCAATCTTTTGTTTTAGCACCATCTCATTGAACCTTTTTTGCTGATTTCAAAAATGTATGTCACTTTAGTATTTATTTTTACATTTTGTACTCAAATAAGTTAATTTGTTAATAAAAATTGAGGATCAAGCTGCTCTAGAATAAAAACAAAAGTTGGTATAACAAAACATAAATCCATGCTTCGATTACGACTAATATGATTTCTTTATTTGTGTTTATTACAAAAATAACTGAGTAAACAATGATATTAATGTACTTCATAATTTAGGAAATAAAAACTTTAAAAACTTGTTAAAGGTGTTTAAATTTCAAAATCTCGGGTTGTAATCGAAGCATGGATTTATGTTTTGTTATACCGGCTTTTGTTTTTATTCTATAGCAGCTTGATCCTCAATTTTTATTAACAAATTAGCTTATTTGAGTACAAAATTTAAAAATAAATACTAAAGTGACATACATTTTTGAAATCAGCAAAAAAGGTTCTATGAGATGGTGCTAAAACAAAAGATTGCGCCTATTTAAAAAACTAAAGTTGATGATGGTTCCAGAAAACCGAAACGTTTTACATCAAATCTGTTTTCGGAATCGGGTGTAGAATACCAAATGGCTTAGGAGAAGTTCGGTCAGATTTTAAAAATTTTTGATAATAAGGAAAATAAAGTCAAAAAACGAAATTTCGATTTTTTGTTTTTTTGTCAATAGCTCAAAAACAAAAGCAGCTAGGGCAGTTTTCTTTTCAGATTATTAATGAGCCTAAAATTCTGCAACTTTGCCCTAATTTAACCGTGTCTCTATCTCTTCAAATAAGCGAGATCCCCATGGTGCCGGTCGAATTTGAATAACCCTGTATATGGATGAAATAGCGACCCTAAATACGCAGTTCTAAAGTACAGAGAGTCCAGGAATTGTCATGGTAAATAGAAATCTCAAATTGTAGAGATGAGTTTATCTCGATTCTACGTAAAACGTAAATCACCTTATCCAAAATTGTTTCCTAAAGAGAGCTAGGTCTTTAAAGATGGCACATAGTCCATTTTTAGTTCCCGAATGTTGTCAATTTTGATTTCATCAGTTCCAAAGGTTTTTTTACGTAGATGATAAAAAGCTATGATTCAACATGTCAGTTTCCTCCCCCCTAAATACAAAAATATTTGGTCTCCAAGTTGATCAATCGAGATACTTGTTTTTTAAAATCAAAGGTTTTTAAAAGATCTATCAAGTTATTAACTAATGAATTTCCTTTTTAACAAATAGTGCCAAAGTTCTAAGCTATTTAGAAAAGCAAATTTTGAAAAAAGAGTCAAAAGTGGGACTAAGCCTCATGTTCACATGCAAGTAAAAGTTGTGAGAGTTGCTGTCTAAGAGCAAGTGGCCAACTGCATTCTGTGTAAACAGCACCTAGAATAAAATTGCTGCAAGTTAATGCTCGCGTCGCAAGCGTCATCTTTTGGCCACGCCGGCTATACATACGCCTAGCACGAATTGTGGGTTCAACCATCAATAACCCCCCCCTACTTAAACTAAGGGGTAACTTTAAGGTACCAACAAGTAGTAAATCAACAAACTGTGTTGGTGGTATGATGGTTGCACCCACAATTCGTGCTAACGTATTGCCGGGGTGGCCAAAAGATATGCACGTGACTGTACATGCGCAACTTACTAAGATGAGCAAGAAGACTTGAGCAAGTGTAAGCAAGTGCTATCGAAATAGTTCAGGAAATGTGCAAGTTTATTACAACATAGAGGAAAAACGTGTTTATACTCGTAGTTAAGGATAAACCAGAAATTGGGAAAAAAGAAAAGTGAACAAGAGACAGATGAAATATACAAGAGCTCTTGGGAATATTTCAATAACGACGTGTACACTTTGAAGCACGAAAGAGTAAATTATTGTGTAGTGTTTTCGCTAAAAACTTCAATAGTGTGTAAACAGCAACACAAGCAGTGTCTTGCATGGTGGACACGAGTCTTTAGATTAGCAAAAATTAAAAAAAAGTTCTCTCAGCAAATAGTGCCTATCTTCAAAGGCGACTGTTTTTTTTAAATATTTTTATTCGCTTGTGTCAAAAAATGACATTTTATGTTTAAGTTATTTGGACGAGAAGTTAACCTTTTCATCTTTTGCAAGAAAAATTTTACCTAGCAACATAGGGTTTCTTTCAATCGAATAAAAAATATTGTATGACCGTTGATTGAGGGAGTTTGACACACGGACGAAAATGTTATTCGACTCATACGTTATTTTCTGGACTCGGCTTCGCCTCTTCCATCAACTTCACGTAGGTACCTGTCCGAGAAATTCAACTTTTCGTCCTTGTATCATAAATAACTATTCTATTACTTTCGCATTAAATAAAAATCCTTACAAGTTCTGTTCCTATGCACTGTTTGGCTGTTTTGTTGCACTTGAGAATCTCAAATTTGGCTAGTCAATTCAACTCATCAAGTACATGAAGTTTTGTTTTACCTTTTTGCAATGCTATGATGAGTAAATCAAGATTTGATCCGTTTTTGGTGCTTTAGAATTTTTTGCAACAAATCTACCGAACCGAAAGCACGTTATTTGTCTAAAATTAATCGCCTGTCGATTTTGCATAACTCCATGTTTTGTTATTACAATCTGATGTTTTAACCTTAAGAAATTAAATAAAACGTGAACGAAAACGGATCAATGCACTTTAACCCTAGAAAAGTCAGTGGGGTCTTTCAGACCCCATTTCATTTTTAGACTTAATTTTCGAATTTCAGTCGTGCTCTTCGGTAACTTTTCCTAATTTTTAATATAGATTTTAAAAATGTAAAAACATTTTTTAGTTAAATTTCGAATTAGTAGAAAAGCGTAGTTCTTGGTCGTTTCAAATCGTGGCCTTACTAGGATTAAAATGCATTTTTCGGACGGACGGCGCACGAGTTGGAAGTCCGAAATATACCACATTATTCCTGACACTGTCATGAACATTATTCAATCATAATATTTTATTAGAATAAGTTTTCATTCTCGACCCTATTTCTACTCCATTATTAGGAATTAGTAAGAATTAGGGGTGTAATTTAGATCTATTCTACTTCTTTGATAAACTTGATTGATTGAATCAAGCAATTGTAAATAAAAAGTTAAATGGCATACGCCAAAATTGTAAGAATGTTTTTTATCTCTAATCTGTATAATGTATAACTACTTATACCTAGTTAAAGTTGATCGAAGAAGTGAAATACCTCTGAATTATACCCTTAATTCATACTTGTGTTTAAAATATCGTTCCTGGTTATAAAAAATTAGAATTTGTCGAAATTTTCAGGAACTTATAAGCGTGAACTCCTTGGCTCAATACCCCTGTATTGGTGCCTGAGAGAGTGCATAAACTATTTCAAAAAAGGGTTGTACTAACGCCCTCTAAAATACCATCCCTGAAAGTTTGTCCCTAATTGTAAACAAAAACACAGTTTTTCGAAATAGCTCAAAAGCTTGTATAGCTTTTAAAAATTCTTTTACTGTTAATTTTTTACCGTTCTTATTGATTCACAAGCATTACATACAGAAATATACAGACCGACCAACATAAAATTTTATTTTGTTGTGATTTGTTTTAGTTGTAGTTTTTAGTTATTTAAAAAAAACGTTATTCATGCTATTTAACAACCCTAAAAATATTACTACCTTATAGGTAGATAAGGGTGTCAAAGTTTCATGCATTTTCTTAAAATAATTATAATCTATCAAACATCAAAGTATCAAAGAACATTTTTTATACCAATTTTCGTTCATACATATAAATTTTATTCTTTACAAATTCTTCTTTCCTCTACAGTTAGATAATCTTCTAATTTTAGTGATATCGTTAATCAATAATGACTTATTTAAAGCAAGAATAAAATCAGAAAAAAACAAAAACTTACTAACCTTAAAAATACTGTCAAAGTGATTAACTTGAAATTTAATTTTAAATTAATCCAAAAAGGCACCAACACTAATTACAAATAAACGCAAAAACACTGGCCTACCATGGAAGTTAAAAATATACTAATTTACTAACAAATAAATTTTAAACACCAAAAAATGTGCAATATATTATCTTATCGTATTTTAAACCCAGCGCGTTTATCTTAATTTCTTATTTTAAAATGGAATTATTTAAAATTCTAAAATATTTAATTTTAAAATAAAGAGAATATATTGTACATGATGATTCAAAAATAAAGGATTTGCTCTTGGAGGGTTATAGGGTGTATTACAGCGGAGCACGAAAAAAATAATAAAAAAATAATTCCTCTTCTTTTAAATAACATCTCGGTTATTAGACTACATTTTTAAAGGGGTGAAAATATATATTTTGTCAAAAAATTACTTGCCAAGGGCTTTTGCTTTAACATTGAGGTCATTGATACTTTTGAATTTTTAGCCAAATATTTTTTGTAAAGATAACAAATATAGATGTTTCAGTCACATTTATGTCCAATAATGGCTATTTAAGCCGTTTAGGCTCTCGAATTTTTTGTTATAATTAAGCTTTATTTTTCACTTAGGTATTTAACGCCTTAACTTGTAATTTCTATCGAAAGTATGAATGGGCAGTCAAAAAATTATAAAATATATTGTGCTTAAGAAGACCATCAAGTTCAAAATTTTTGAGTTGTAGAAAATAAAATAGTTATTAATTAAATTTTGATTTTCCAACTTATAAAATTATAACATATTAATTTTTCATAAAAATATGATTAATGAATCTTTTAGTTGGAGCAGAAGTTTTAATCGATTTCGATATTTTAAAATGGACACGAAATTGGAATTTATTGAAAAGTTTATGAAAGTGTCAGAAATTTGTCTATGTTTTTGTCATATAAAGGGATTTTAGAAGTAGAATCTTGCAAAGTTTGGTAGTTGTTCAACCAACCACAAACATGACGCCATCCTTACAACCCCTTGCACAGTTTCCAACATCACACGCAAGTTTCCCAAGTCATTCTACTTTGAAACTTAATGCCTTATGTAAAATTAAAGAGGTTCACATGTTTGAAACTTTGGTATTAAATTGAAACTTGTTAAAGATAAAATAGTTAAAATGTGAAGATGGTTGATATTGTTATATTTAAAGTTAATCATAATTAAGTGTCGATGTTAATTTTTGTTCAAAAAGTTGAAAGAGAAACATGAGAGGTGTCTAGAGAAGAACGAGGGTTGGTGTGAATGACAAGGGGTGAACGCAGATCGCTTTCACGCGGATTTGCACTTTCTATCCCAGCCGCTGATCCTTGCCAGGACTGAACGCCGTTAATGGGGATTGGCGGCTCCGTAAATAGAGCGGCATTGAGCCTTCTTACCCGCCAAAACTCACTCGAGATATGTCGAAAACTTGTATAGCCGTCTTACAAAGTCTTTTCATTTGACGTTTTGTGGTTCATTTTATTCTCATTAAAATCCAAAATTATTGCGTTTAATTTTTAAGGGTTTAAATTTTGAAGAAATGTATTTATATATTTTTTAAATAAATTAATTAAAATAAAGTATAACGTGTAGCCACAAATTAGATTCTTTTGTACGTATTGCGTACATTAAATTACATTATAAATCTTTTAAAAGACCTTACAAAAATGACGTATCTTCCTAAATTTGAGGCATAGCGGTAAAGTTCACCTTTCGGCTTAGCGTGTGAAGCAGCATCCTGCCTATGATTAATAGCGGCCCTAATCTAACCTTTGCTTACATGAGTATCCAATGTAGTTGATGAAATTTGGATTTTAGAAAACATATTCAGATCCGGATTTAGTACGAAATTTAATAGAAATTTTTTTAAACAAAATTAGCAACTTTTTAAGTCCAAATTATTACACAAAGTTTTCGTATGGTGGCAAGTTTTTAAGGAGTCCAGAAGTTTCAGCAAACGCTTTATAATACAAATACTATCTCCATTTGGAAGTAAACTAAATTTTAATTCAATTTTCAATTACTTTTAGATAGCATTTTGCAAAAGCTACTAGACCACTGACCCTATGTGATACAAAAATGTCAGAGTCCATGACCACACCCCACAGCAGTGTTTCTCAAACACTGGCTCAATATCTATTGAGTTGTAGAAACAGTTTAGAAGATAGATGGGTTGTTTTTCTAATGAAAACTCGTTTTTGAGACCACTAAACGGTGGAGGCCCCCAATTGCATCTCATGTGCCTCGCTGTTGATAAATCGCTTCTGTCTCTAAACTCCATCAAACGTTTTTTTGACTTTTCTATAGGATTTACAATTTAGAAAAATGTCAAAATTATTGCTTTAAGATACCTAGAAAATATTTAATTTAAATGTCCAAATTTAGAATCTTCCTCCATCTTTTTCCGTCACGATTAAAAGTGCTTTGGGACCCAAAAGCCTTTTATCAAAACTTCAAGTAATTGATACAATGAACATTAATCTTACTATGAATATATTTCTTTCACATAATGAAGAATTGTAACAATCGAATATACAAGATCTGGAATTACTTTTATGGACGTCCTAGTAAGAGAAATATGTAGTATCTCGAGAGCAACCAAAAATAATACAAATTGAATAATGCAACATGGAAAGACGTTTTAGAATTGTCACCGAATACACGTTTAGCATTAAAATATGTTAGTTTTAAAAACATTTAACATTATAGAGTAATATGTTTTATATCGGAACAAAAATATGTAATACATTGGAACATAATGTTTGAAAATCCTATTAAAGAAACTCAGGATATACATTGCTATTCAGAAAGCTTTGCGTGTTTCTCGTTCACGTACAGCTGCAAAACTTCAGAAAATATCTCATTTTCAAAGTTGTGTCTGTGGCCATATAAAGCTACAGTTCGCATGAAAGCTGTCTGATGTGCTTCGCCTGGAGCTTACTTACTTATTGCTAGTCTTCTGTGTGAGTGGAGCTTTGAGCTTTTTGCGATGAAGCTTTCACCACAGCGCAGCTGATAAAAAGCTTATTGAATCACATCACGGAATCTCTCTGTGGCAAATAAGCAACGGAAATGGAAAGAGTGATTACTCTCTTGCGGATCGGAGAGAGACCATTTAACAAACGAATAAAGATATACGAGTGCGAGAAAGATGTACCTTCAGAGGCGGAACTCGAGTGGAATAAACATTAGGAAATTCAGATTTTCTGTTATTTTAACCCGCTTGATGTTTTATTTGATAATGCGAATTAGATAACACGAATAATTTTACAGTATTTTCGTTTCTGTGACATATTTTATTATTCATATATTCGCCATTTCCCTTTTAAATTTGCTCAAAAACTTTTCAATTTGTTTCTAAATCCGTTTAACTAACTGCAATTTTCAATTTCAACCAATTGATCATTTATTAATTATAGGAAACAACTCTTTAAACCAAATACCTTAAGACACTTCAAGTCTTTTAATAGCAAAATAGAAGAAAAAAAGTACAAAGAACGTTAAGTCGAGACAAAATATTAAATTATTAGTTTAGACATTTTTAATTTTTTAGTATTTTTCCAATGAGATTTATTAAATTTGAGTACCACTGAAAGAAAATAAAAAAAAAAAATAATATTTCAATAAAATATATAAACCTTTCTGACGAACAGCCCTTGTCTGGCTGGGATGTAGCGAGAAGTGAAGTAGTCTTGAGGCCGACGGTAGCACATCATCATTAATGAGCGGGGCTGATGCTCACAGCTGCGTGTTCACAGGGTTGTATTGCCCACCGCCGGAGGCTGCAATTCTGAAACATCACCCGCACGACACATAGGTAGATACAGTGTAAATCTAATTTATTGTTGGTGCTACTAGATCGTTACTAAACTATATTTTCATCATTTTAAGGGGGACTTGTACTACATATGTAATATTTCTCATACTTTATTTTCCTATTAATCATAAAAAATATGCAAATTTTCTATATAGCAAAAAGCAATTAATTTTGATTGTTCCTTAATTACTCGTAATTATTTTGAAAGTAAACATCTGAAGAAATTTACATCATGTAACCCTTATTAGATCATTACTATGCTCTATGACTAAAGCTGTTATTTAGCTAATGACATGGTCAAAGTGATTGATAGATAATTGACGAAATTAAAATTCTTCATTCTTCTATACGTAGTCCCGTCTCCTGTCACTCCTAGGGGCTTTAATTCCAAATTTCCAAAAGTTTAGTTGTAATGTAATTTGGTCCAGCTAGAACTACTTTCCGATTGTTTTTCAGAAATCTGTAAGAACAGTTTTAACAAAAACCAATATTTTGTAAATAAATTTTTGGAAAAAGATATTCCAGATCAACTGATTCTGCAGTGTAGACCATCATATGCTAAAACTACCTATGAGCAAGCACGTAACTAGCTTCCTAAAATCAGGTGGGCACTTGGTAGCCACAAATTCTTTTGGGTGGGCCAAATTCCAAATACGTGATATGATGCCCATAAAATTTTTTTACAGATGAAATATTTTGTTTGGAATTCAGGTTACACTGTAAAAATCTGACTTTCGGAAATTATTTCTTGTAAAATACTAATAAAATTAGAAATCACCAGTCAAAAAAATCGTCATCAAAAAGAATCTATTAAATTGGACATTAATTCATCCATTTTTGGAGTCAACTTTTTAAATTTATAAACCGTTTTTCTTACAATGTAAAATTATTTATTTAAATTAGCAGAAGATATAACAATTTTGGGTTAGTTGTAACGTAATGTATACCAAACAGATTAGTTCAAACAAAATTCAACAGTTTGGAAGATTCAATATCCGAATTGAGTTAAGCGCATTGAACGTTGTATGTGAACGCGACATATCGGTGTAGGGAACAGTTAAGCTTCCATAATCCTGTCATCCTATAGTGTCATGTCATTCTGTCAGGCCATTCGAGCGAGGGTCAAAGCATTCACCACACAACGCGCAGGTTGGAGGCCATAAATGTAAAAAGCTTTGTTTTTTCAGTATTTCTTTTCTATTTAGTCAGCGAGCGTTTAAATGAATTTCTTTTACGTTTTACCTAAATAAATAATTTTTCCAGAATTTGAATAGTTAAATCACAAATTAACGTGATTCAAACTTTAGTTTTAGCTTATCGGTTTATTTGAATAAGTTTGTCGCAATTAGATGGAAATTGGAATTTGATTTAGACACGAGTATTTATGTATAAATAGCAACTATCGACTGTCATACACTCATCCCTTATTGCAACACTAATTCCGTGAAATGCCGTGAGCGCGTCACTTGTCCATACAATGACCAGGTTCCCACACTACCATTCTGATGGCCTATTTATTCGGAACCGCTGATCTCTTGCTCCCTTTAAAATGCTGAATCAATAGATTAAATTGCAAGGGAATTGAATCCTGTTTGAATCTGTGCGGCAAGCGCGAAAAGTGATTAAGATTTTAAAGATCTTTTTAGAGCCCGTATCATTTTATCACTTCAAGTTAAACAACACTTTTTAGTCTCTCCTGCATTTTTAAAAGAGCTAAAGTAGGGATTTGCTCGTTTATTAGCTAAAGCTTTTTTACTTTATGGATGAAAACATTCGTGTTGGTGTATTAATTTTACTACTTCCCTTTGAAATTTCTTTTAATATTTTTCTGCGCTTTTATATAATACAAAAAGTAAAGTAAAATTTGAATAAAAGAAAATTGTAAGAGTTTTATGTTCTTACAGCTGTACAACACGAACGTGGACCGCGTAAACCCAAGTTACAACAAAGTTCTCACTCACAAATTCCTCCGTCGGTGGGATTATCGCACTTAACTTCGCCTGGAAAATTGGGACCTACAACTAGTACACTAAATTTTTCACCAGGTTTGTTTGGGCCTCCATCAATGTCAAAATTACCGTTAGGACCCCCATCTGTTTCAAATCCAAATACTCACACAGACGTCATTCCACAGTCTATGTTTCATCCGCCAGCTCTACCACCACCTCCTGGCTTACTTCAAATTCTTATGTCTGCAGAAAAATGTCAGGTAAACTTTTATGTATGTATTAAAAATTTTATGTTACATAATAAGCTCCGCTTAATAATCCTCAATAATTAAAAGTTGTTTTTTCTAATAGGAATTAATTTGGAACACAAAGCTGCAATTTGATTTATCAAATAGTTCAGGACTGGGAAGTTCATCTGGTGCATTTCCACTAGCATCACCTAATCCATCCCTTGCGTTACCTTTAACACCGTCGTGGGAACTATTACAAGTAAGTATTATTTATAATTATAAGTGATTAACGATTAGTTTTCCACATACCTACTTATTTTTCACATGTAAAGAAAAGCTTTCAATTTTCTCTTATAAGTATTTAATTTCCTCGATAGAAGGTGTGGTTTTAACTATATTGACTTGTTGGTATTCGCTTTGACTTTTCGTTCAATGTCGCTGTTGGCTGGAATACAACCAACCCCTAACGATTCACATTAAGTTGCCACCCCTTGACTTCTCTTTTAATATAAATTTTATGAAAAATTTTCAGGAAAGTGCAGCGAGATTATTATTTATGGCTGTGAGATGGGTGAGATGTCTTGCGCCATTTCAAACGTTAAGTAAACACGATCAACTTTTATTGTTGCAAGAATCTTGGAAGGATTTGTTTTTATTGCATTTAGCCCAATGGTCAGTACCTTGGGATTTATCAACTGTTTTGAGTTGCTCTCAAGCTCGCGAACGTCTACCTTCTGACCCTCATACTGGATTAGAGATTAAAACTATTCAGGTTTGTTTCCATATTTGCGTTTAGTCTTAAAATAATGTATTTCACACTTCATAGTTTAGATTTAATTTCTTTTATAGGAAATTATGTGTCGATTTAGACAAATTTCACCAGACGGCAGTGAATGTGGGTGCATGAAAGCGGTTGTTCTATTTACACCAGGTAAATTGCTAAAAATTGCTATTGCTGATTATCGTTACAGTGAATACACTTCTTGAAAATATTTGATTTTTTAAAAATCGATCTTTAAATTCCTACATTCGAAAAGTGGATCCACTGTAGTGTAAATAAGAAGGAATCAAATCGTTGAATTCTTCTCTTCCTGAAACTTTAATGAGTAAACGAAATTTCAGAAACTGCTGGTCTATGCGACGTTCAACCTGTAGAAATGTTACAAGATCAAGCCCAATGCATCCTTGGGGACTACGTTCGTACGAGGTATCCAAGACAACCGACTCGTTTTGGACGTTTGCTTCTTTTAGTACCTAGTTTAAGAGCTATTCGCTCATTAACAGTAGAATTGCTATTTTTTAAAGATACCATAGGTGATATACCGATAACTCAATTATTAGGCGATATGTATCAAATGGAAAAATGTTCATCACCTATGTCTTAAGCGCAACTCTTTTTGCATCTAACTATTTGAAGTAAAAATTTTATTTACTTACTATTCAGTATTCATACTCTATATTGATTTTTGCTGTGATATTGATTATACATTATAATATATAACCTATTGTTAATTATTTGTGTTATAGGACATAATTTCGTTATTATATTAAATTATTGTAAAAGATAATACTTACATAGGCAATATTAAACATTTTTTGCAATAGAACTTATTGTTGTAATTAGATGAGCCCCTTTTTCTTGCTGATGTAAATACACCAAATATTTGATTATTTAATAAAATATTCTAATAACTTAATCTGTGAGCTGTTAATCATTAAATTCAACAAAGAAGTGGCACAATCTGTCTATTTTTTAGAATAAGAAAGCGACCTTCTCTTCTACCCTTAAGCAAAAAAGACAGTCTCATATTCAGGATTAAAAAAGTATTTTATTTATTTAATAGTAGCATAATTTAATTTTTTTCTTATACCTACAGTGTGCATCAAACGTCTCCCCTTATCTTATCAAATGAATAGGATAATAGTATTTTCAATTTTTCAAATTCGTATAGAGAATTGAAATACCTTTCATGAGGTACAACACAACCCCTTTTGCAATTTAAAATTTTTGAGCCTTTAAACACAGCACCTTCACTTTGACCAGATTCATAAACTCAAAATTCATTCAAAAGTTATGAAGAGGAAACTTTTAGAAGCGCACCTTATCTACATTTAGCAAAACCGTAAGGTAATTAAGTTATTAAGCGATTGTCAGCACGTGCAGTTTTTTAGAAATCGCAGCATTTTTTTCTTGAACCAAAAGTTCGCCTATATTTATCCCTTTTCTTAAAGCACTCGGGGGAACCTCTATGAAAATATTTGTACACGCTGTCGTAGAATTAGGACGTTTTTTTTTAACAGTAAGACTTGGTATAATTCCATTAGTAGTTTTAGGACGCGGCTTAACAAATTCGGAATTTTTATTAAACGAAATAATTGTAGGCGATAAAGGCTTCTTAGTTCTAGTAACATTTTTATGTTGTTTTTCTCTCAAAGAAATATTTTTTAACCATTCACAAAATGTTTTTTCATTTTCTTTGGTTTTGTTTCTCTTAATTTCTTCCAGTCTTCTCTTTCTCTCTTCCTCTTTCATTATCATAATTTGTCTTATGCGTTCACGCCTTTCTATTTGGATAGCGTTTAATCCATATTCAGATCTTAAACCGCTATAACGTGGAAGCTTCTGTTGATTTTTGATTTCATTTTTTTCGCAACACTTTCGCCTTTGCAATTTTAAACGAGGACACCTGTTTGGCTTTTCAATCAAATCAATGCGATTTATATAAATATTTGGTATAAAATTCACTCTATCCACATTTTCGATACAATGCTTTTTACACGATATTGTCTCAACTGTATTTACTTTTCTTCCTATTTTATTTCTTTTGATTTTGCTCGTTTCAAAATTAATTTGACTGCTGTTATCAATTTCTAGTTGAAGCTCACTAATTTGTTTGAAAGTTATATTTTCTGAAGGTAAGCTGACGCTACAATTATCATCTCTCGGTGTTGGTGATTGCTGATAATCGATTTCTTCTACTATTTCTTCTTCTATTTCTTCATCTACTTCTTCTTCTATTTCTTCTCCTAATTCTTCTTCTTCTTCTTCTACTTCTTCTACTGTATTGAAAACGTTCAATATCAATGATGATTGCAATTGTTTCTCAAGCAGTTTAGTTTCTTGCTCTAACATGGCGTAGTCTATATTGTCTTCACTTTGTATACTAGAAGCTTCATCGTAAGATAATTCAGGTTCATAATCAACCAAATCATCTTTAAAGGTAATTTTTAATTTTTTGTTTTCGTAGTCGATGGTTTCTTGAAGCAAAGCGTCATTTGCTTCTTTTACTTTCTCTGTTAAGTTATATGGAGATGAAGCTGGTTGTAAAACTGAAAATAACAAAACAATTGTTCATTTACGGTTTTAATTCAAAAGTACCTATCCAATTAACGAAATCAGCCTATGGGAAGGTTGATAGTTATTTAGGTAATTATCAACATTTTTACAACTTTTTTCTTCAGATTTATAGTAATGTCTAATGTCATTTAACAAGTCATTTAATGACAGACAATTAAGAGTCAAAACTGGCATATAAGCATTTTTAAGAAGCTAGTCATTGTAGTTCCTTGATGATTTGTTATTTACCCATCAGAAAATTAAAATCTTAAATTAATGTCTTGGTATGTACAAAATATCTATTTCATGTTCGTTTAAGTATTTAGGTAGATAGGTATGTACTTATAGGTAGACTACTATCTTTATCTACAATCTATTTATAGCATTTAGCAGATACGATACCTATAATAAACTATAAGAGGGGTCCTCAGTGGCAAAGTAAATGAGATTTTTAAAATAATTGGGCAATTTCTTTCGGTGGAGGTGCACCTATATGTAGCTGTAGTGGTAGGGGAACACGGGGCACAGAGGACATAGTAAGCCCTTTTTATCATTTTCCCTTTTTCTTATTCAATTAATGGGAAACTAATACTTGGATCACCTTAGGTACATATATACCTGAAATGTAAGTAAAATATTGTTTCTTAACTGCTACTGCAAATCGCTGTAATTAAAGATAAAATGATGCTGATATACCACATAAAACACATATTGAATCTAGCGGACCTGTGTACCCCATTGGCGCGCTCTTCTTTGTTTGGAGGTTCATAAGCTAAAGCTTATATTAGGTCAAACTTTTCACTTAAATATGTTAAACTAGTATCTAAACAATAACTTATGACGATGGGCTATCATTAACCACATTAAAGTCAACAACAAACTAACGTAATTGAAAAATTAGATCACTTCCCGTAAATTTTGAATTTATCTTGTGTACACACTACGATTGTTTACAATACAACCACCTGAATCACTAGGTATACTACAAAATGTATAAATTATGCATTTTGACTGTTAATTTATAGAAGGAACACCTGGTCTGTACCCCGTCTTCCCCTACTCATATCTAGCAGCTTATCTATTAAAAGGCAGATGAGGTCCAAGAGGCAGCAAAACCAGGTTCCCAAGGAGACATCGGGTGACCGTGGTGTCGTTACTCACCAACAACTTATCCCCAGCTGCCCTGCGGTTTTTTTATATTAAACAACTCTTTTATTGAAAATGTCAAGTCAACAATGCATCTAAAATCAAGAATATAGCAATAATTTAACGACATTACTGAAACCTCGTTTAAAGTCCTAACTTTATTTTTCCTATTACCCAATACTATGCTATTACCTATACATACATATAGCAAAACAGATTTAACTTGACGAGCGATGGGAATGCGTAGATACTTAAATTGGTATTTATCCCCACCAACGCAGTAGTAAACGTATTTAAGTTATTAAAGGGGCGTGGCGAAATATGCGCAAACTTATTCCTACCGCTCGTCAAGTTAAATCTGTTCTAATTTACCTGTCTAAACTAATAAACTTGCCCGCATTCGCAAAGTTAGGCATTGGTTAATTTGACATTAGCATTTAAAGTCGAAATTGCCCTTCACCACGTTTCACCTGGGTTTCTAAATAAGATAAACAAAGGTATCCGTATATCGGTAGTAATAAATTAATTTTATGTAGAAAAATTTTCAAACACTTATATTAAGAGGAGGCCCACATTAAGCTTTGAAGACAGGCTCACATTTTATAGCTACGGACCTGTTACGTCGGGTGAAACGCGAAAACAATGGATATTTGGCAGTCTTTTATTAAAAAACCCAGTGTGTTTTGTAAAATGACTAATGCCGAAAATTTACCATTACCTACAGTTGTTCCAGGGAATCTTTGGCGCTATATGTAAAGATAAGACGACATACGTCGTTACAAATTTAGCGTCATATTTCGCAGCGCCAACAAAGATAGATGATATACTATACGTATCAGATTGCGTGTTTTTACGAACACTGATAAATTTTCTGCGGGCGCCCGTGCCTCCATCCAGGGGCGGATCTACATACGGACTAATAGGGCTTAAGCCCTGGGCCCCATGCATCAGAGGGCCCCCAAAAATTGAATTGTTAGAAAGCAAAAAATATCGATCCCCGAAAAACATCGGATGAAAAACAGCGATGTTTTTGACATGGATTGTCAAAACCAATTATGACTTAAGAAATAAATAAATAAAATAAACTTCTGGGAAATAAACACTAATAAAAAACGGCCAATGTTAACAAATTATTATCTCAAAAGTGCTTTCGGACGTAAGTGGTAAGGTTTCACCTTTCAGTACGGGAATGGATTTTATTTAAAAACAAAAATGAGCAAGATCTCAATTTTAACGGTAACAGTAAACAAAATAACAATCTTAATTTTGTGTATGTCATTGTTTAAATGAATATTCAAAGTGTCGTGTGTCGTCTGTCGAATTTCAGTTCGGTTAAATATACACTTAATTTTAACTCCGATTTAAATCTTATTAAAAATGAATTTTAACCTCAATTTAAAGATTCATAATCTAACAAAAAATGGGGCCAGTGGCGTATCTATAATGGTTCCGAGGGTTCCGTGGAACCAGGCCCGTGGTTGGGCCTGGCCAAAACACCAAGCCAAAAAATTGCTAAATTTCACAGTACAAAAATATGTTTAAAAATTCCTAAAGTTGATGTAAGCACTGTTGACCTTGAAAATCCCAAAAATTTCGCCTGCGGCGCTAAGGGGACCGTGAAACCTCTTTAGAGCTCAGGTCCGCAATAGTCTCGCTACACCACTCAATGGGGCCCCATTAAACTTCAATAGCCCTGGGCCCCGAAAACCACAGATCCGCCCCTGCCTCCATCTGTACTACGCAAGATATTGGCTCCACCCTATTCTTTTCAAAAGTTTCGAACTTTTATACATAACGTTAAAAGAGATTCTAAAATAATCATAATAAGGTATAAGTATTAATTAGGTAAGGGAAAGACGCAATGAAAAGGACACTTTTTTTCAAATAGCTCTATTTTCTGAACAAAACATAAGTTCTATTAAATACTTGGTAACGTAACAAAACAATTATTCATAATAACATACCAAGCAGAAAAACTAAGTTTTTCATCAAAACTGAAAAGTTGTAAGCTTTTAAAGTAAAATCGGGAAATGTCCGTTTCATGGCACCCTGCGCATTGAAACGGACACATGGGGTTATGAAACGGACATTCTTTAGTTTTGCAACATTCGCACAAAAAAGTTGAAGAAACTTAATATCATTGATTTGTAGATTCATTTACAAACTTGTTCAAAAAGAAAAATTTTAAAAAATAAGCTGTGATAATTAATAATAACAAAATAAACAATCTATAATATTTAAAAAATTTTTTTTGCAAAAAAGCTTAAATTTCCTTTGGGGCCTTAATTTACGTGTGCAGAACACATCTGAAAGCAATAGAAATATTTTTTGTTTTTGAAACATCTATTTCCAATGTATTAAAAATTTCTATCTTTTACACGCTTTAAAACTAACGTCCGTTTCAATGCGCCACGAACTGTCCGTTTCATAACACCGAGACATTTTTTAAGAATATTTGTTCAAAACTAAAATGCAAAAACCAAATTTGTTTTTAATAGTTGTCCATATAAATAGATACCTTGATATACGTTGTGCCATAAAAGTAAGTAAAATAAGTAAATACGTCCCTATCTTGAAGCTTCTAAAACTTGCAACAATATTTACTTTGTATATGAATAAAAAACAAAACACTCTACTTCCGGTGTATTAGACGAGAGGACTATGTTCACGTCATAGTTTGTTTATAAGTATATTAAGTTACATAAATATACTAAAATTTCAAACTTAAATGCCTTTTGGTTTTCAAGATACTGATACTGTCCTTTTCATAACGCGGCCTTTTCATAGCGCTTTCCCCCTATACCTACATTTAAAAATTTTTATTTTGTAAAATTGGAATTAAGAATATTTTGTATTTTTAGCACTTTAGCAGTTGACGCATTGCAGATAGTACAGTTAATTTCTGAACGTCCCTCGTAATTATTATCATTTTATTCCAAGGATTTCACTTTACGTGTTCATCAATCGCGATAAAAATTGTTATATAATTATTATAATCATCGTAGTTATTTTTATACATGAATCAAGATAATAGAAATAGATAATAATATTGTTGAATCGATATAAAATAAATCGTCCATAGAAAAATAATAAAAATTTTGAACTTACAAAAGTTTTCAGAGTCGTCTTCATCACTGTCGATATTAACTACTTTTAAATCTGTTTCTGCCATTTTATAAATTATTCAAAAATTGCTTTTTCATAGAATATATTTTATGAAAGCACCCTTCTTTTAAATTAGTAAACATTTTAACCACTTTGTTAATCACCATGGTAACCTATTTTATGACATTTGACAGTGACAGTATAATTTGACAGTCAAGTTTTTCAATGTGGACATAAATTATTTTTTTCTTTATGATTACTTTATAGTTGTAAATTTTCATAAATTAAACGTTTGAACATTTTCCCAGTTAGTTGTTTTGCTACCTCTTACTTAAAGCTACGATTCGTTTTAAAGCCTAACCTAAAATATGTTAAATAATTTCAAGTTACTATATTTTATAATTATAATAATAAGTGTTTTTGGCGCTGTACCTGATCAAGAATCATGTCACTCTTATGGCGATGGTTCAGTTTATCCGTTAGGTGCAAATCCGGAAACATCGGAACATAAATTACAATGGACTAAAGCACTAAGTATATTTTCTTTGTTACGTGTACGATGTATATTTAAACAATTTATTTCTAGTTGCTAAACCTGCACCGTTTTGGGAAAGTACTGCAGTGAGAAACGGAGAATTTGTTCAACTAAAATCAACCGACTTTTTGGGAAAATATCTAGTTTTCTTTTTCTATCCGTTAGACTTGTAAGTTGCCGATTATTTATATTACTTAGTGTAATTATACATTTACAGTACGTTTGTTTGTCCAACCGAAATATTAGCATTTAGTGACAGAATAGAAGAATTTGAAAAGATAAATACTGTAGTTGTAGCATGTTCGGTTGATTCACACTTTACTCATTTGGCTTGGATTAATACACCTAGAAAAGAAGGAGGTTTAGGGAAGGTGAACATTCCATTGCTATCTGATTTAGAACATAGCATTTCTAAAGATTATGGAGTCTACTTGGAAGATGTAGGGCACACGTTGAGGTATAAAACAATAACTTGAAAACTTTTGTGATAATTAAAATTAACTTGTAGAGGATTATTCATAATAGATCCAAAAGGAATTTTACGTCAAATCACAATGAATGATTTGCCAGTTGGGCGTAGTGTAGACGAAACTTTGAGGTTGGTACAAGCATTTCAGTATACTGACAAACATGGTGAAGTTTGTCCTGCAGGATGGAAACCTGGACAAGATACAGTAAGTATTGTTTTTACAAACGAACAATATAATTATAGAATACATTTACAGATAATTCCAAATCCGGTCGAGAAAAGGAAGTATTTTGAAAAACATTAATGTTTATTAACGTGGAAATACTATTACTTACATCACAATAGTATAATTTTTAAAATAATTCATAAATTTTGATGTGGTAATATACTTGTGGCAAAAAAATTAAAAAACTATGTATAAATAAAAATAATTTTTCAAATTTTCTAAAATCTATTCGACACTCCTTTTCTTACTTTTTGGACTAGATAAAGTAATAAGTGGTATTCGCTTGATTGTTTTAGTTACCATTTTATTAGGAGCAGAACCAGAACTTTCTGCAGCAACTGCATTTTCTTTTAAATTCGTTTTATTACTAATTTTTGTATTTTCTACTTGAGCAATTGCTGGAGATGATTTTACAATCTCTAATTCCTTTGGAGATTCCTTTTCAGAATTCTGATTAGTTTTTAATACTGTATCATTACCGTCGATTAAAATTTTTGCAACATTTTCAGTTTCTTTTTTTTCCTGTTTATTTTTAATAGGCTGAAAATATGCTAGAAGAGGCTTAGTTTTAATTAGATTTTTCTGTTTAATTTCTACTTCTTTTTTAAGAGGAGAATCTTCAATAACAATTATTTCGTCTTTCGTTTCTTTTTTTGTATTAATGCATGTTTTATTCTTTGTATCTAATTTAACTGGGGATTTTTCATTAACGATTATTTTGTCATCCATTTCTTTTTTAGTATTAGTGAGAATTTCGTCCTTTGTATCTAATTTGTCTGACGAATCTTCAATAACAATCATTTTTTCATCCGTTTCTTTTTTAGTATTAGTTAGAATTTCCTTCTTAGTACCTAATTTGTCTGAAGAATCCTCAATAGCGATTATTTTGTTTTCCATCTCTTTTTTTGTGTTAATAATTGCATCTTTTGTATCTAATTTAATTCGCTTTTTCTCAATCTCTCCTATTTTTGTTGGAGCTATTCTTTTACATGGAATTGGATTTGAAGTCTTGTTACTCTCAGTTTTAGTTTCTTTTTTTGACTTATTAACAACAGTTAATATTTCAGATTTATTATTGGAATTTTCAGAATCTTTAGGCTTACGTATGGCCCACTTTTCTAACAAACTCGGTTTTTTAACTTTAACTACTTCCTTACTTGTTGATGCTTCAGTTTTCTCAAGGTCCTCGCAACCACTTACATCCAATATGCTTTCTTCGTTTTCGCTACAATCTTTTATATATTCAACACCAAGCTCGTTGGGTTCAAAAGTAATTAAAGTACAGAAACCATCAGTAGATGATGCAATTAACATTAAGCCATCAGGAGACCAAGTCAAGTCAGTTATTCTTGTGTAATGTATATTTTGAAAATGTGCAAAAGGCGCATGTTGCTGAGTATCATAAATTACTACATCGCTAAGAGTTCCTACGGCTATTACTATTCTATACGGAAGAACAATAAGCGGATCATGTCCTTCAGAACGCAATTCAAATAGTACGGGGCAGCATCTTGCTACAATTGTAAACTGTTTTGGTGACGGTAAAATAGCAACAGGTCTAAAATGTGAAAATAATTAAACTATAATTTATCTTTAACATTCACTTACTGGGCCAAAGAATCCAAAGAGAAAATAAATGTAGCATGCTGACTAGTTTGACTTTCATCTGCTTCCATGCAACCCGAAGGGGCGATTAAAAAGCTACCATCTGGAGAAAAGTTGAGCCTTCTAAAATATGACTTAAACGTATCGTCATGAAAGTATTTAATTTCTTTATTGTATAATTGGTGTTTATTGGATACAGGCAAAGTTCCTTTATAGGTTTTTGATTTGATAGATTTGCCTGTGCTGTCATAGATTCTGCAAATTCTGTCACTACTTAATGTTGCAATGTAGTCACCTTTTGGATCCCAGGATACGCCCTAAATTACAGAAGAACTGTTAGTAAAATTCAATTCTACCTAAAAGTAGTGAGTTTAAGGATTAAAATAGATATTCCATAGAAGTTCCAATGGAACTTGCTTATATAGAATTAATGCCCTTAGTAATCATTAGTGAAGTGGTTTTTAAAGTTTGAAAGATTTTATACCTGTACAAATCCTTTATGCTCCGATAAAATATGATCATTTTTCCCTTTGTTAAAGTCCCAAATAATAGCAGTGTTATCTATGGATCCGGACAATAATTTTAATCCATTTGGGGACCAACAAATATCATAAACATCTTCTCTGTGACCACGTAAAACCTACAAAAAAATCTTTAAACGAGGGAATAATTTAGAAGTATTTTAAATACCTTAGTTACAAGCCAGGTTTCTTTATCATTAGTTTCTCCTTCTAATAAAGGGATGTTATCAGTTTTTAAGTTCCAAATAATAATATTTGCGTCATCATCTCCTGTTGCTAAATATTGACCTGTCGGTGACCAACGTACAACATTAACAGAACGTTGATGTTTAGTTAAATCGGAAACAATATCGACATCTACACGTCCACTATTACGAATTTTTAAGTACCATATCTGTAAAGAAACATTTCAGTAAATAGGAAAATAAATGTAAAATTATATTTACCAACACATGACAATCAGTGCCTCCAGAAGCTAACCTATAAAAATCTACATTGTTTACAGGTTGTATATCAACGCTTAAAACAGGATCTCGATTATGCCAAGAAATTTCTGGAATTGTACACTTCATTCCCTTAATTTATTTTAAATTGTTTAAATTAATAATCTGTTAATTGTTTACAAAAACTTTACCGTACATAAACCTTTTTAATCTTTTACCGCCAAAAGTACCACCAACTGTCAGAACTAGCGGGTTACACACTAAAAACCCTATAGTAGTTTTAAAATGTAGACAATGGATTCCCGCACTTTAAAAAAGATGGTTTCAGATCAAAACTCATTTACTTATATTATAATTAAATGATTGATCAATACCAAACATCCGAGAGCTGCACTGGCACCCACCCCTAAAATTTTTTTTTCCGTTTAATCAAATTTTAGTTCCTCAAAAGCGTAGAAGCTCAACTTGGAACTTTTTTATATTGAATGAATGCCCTCAGTGATCATATGGTCTAAATACACTATCAAACTGTAAATGTATGGACTAGTTAGTTAGATCAGTTTGCATGCAGTTTATAAATTTCATCTATACTCCAGTCTCACAATTATAGAGAGTGACTCATTCCTAATGTGTTCACAAGCTTTACTTTGAAGCTCTGTATTTCGGTAACTGTAAGGTTTAGAAAAACACCTTATTGGGATAAATTGTAGCAAATTTTGTGCTCTAGAAAAAGGTAAGAATAATGTTTTTTGTTGGACGCACTAGTAAATAGTTATCGAGCAAAAACCGAAAAGTGACACAAAAGAGGTCGTACTGAAGCGCGCACAGGCGCGCTGAATTCCAAAACTTGGATTTTTAATAAGGGCCTAGGTACATACAACATATCCAAAATCCAAAATTACGTGACCTTTTGTAAAGTAAGATGTACTTGGCATTGGCCTACACTTTGGTGGCCACAAATTTTTTTGAGTGGGCCAAACACATAATATTTAATATGTATTCCATAAAACTTTTTAAAGATAAAATATTTTGTGTGGAATTCAGATTATACTGTAAATATCTGAACTGTCGCTTAATATTGACATTTTATCAGGGTGAACTAGCAAAATTGTAAGTGGACCTGGGCCCACCCTTAATTACCTATAGTTATAGTTACTCTGTGGGAAAATTTTAGTAAATCTTTTCTTTCATCAGCATCGAGTGTGTACAGTTTATAAACTGAGCTAACTACCCATGTCTTTGGAGGGCTACCTATTTATTCCATATTTACATACTAGAAGTACCTATTTTAATTATTAAAATAAAAGAGCTAGGCAGATTTTATTTTTTTATTAATAAAATGTCTCCATCATAAGACTGATATACATGTTTAAAAATTTTTATTACATAAAAACATGTACAACAGTTGATATGCATCTTTTCTACATTTACAACTACAAAAATCAGTCAATTATTAGCTATGCACATTAAAAATGTTATTTGCTTTTAGTTGCATTGTAAATAATAGTATGTAACTGTATATGTAGTTGAGGAGACTTAGCTCTTTGTAATAAATAATAATTATATACAAAGTGCTTTTATTACCATATGGTATATTTACAATCTTCTACAACATAGATAAAAATCTCATTTTCTCATTCAAATTGCTATCACGTTTATTATTATTTAATAACATTATTTTTAATAAATTAGCTCTTTTTACAAACGTTTTTATATACATTTACTTAGGCATCTAAACAATGTACAAATAAATTAGAAAATTTAAACAAATATAATACAAAAGTTTACAAATCTAGAAGTGTAAAATTTATTAAAATTTCTTTATTTTAGAAAAAAAAATTTCAACCCCCTTTATAACCCCTTATGCAAATACGATCTGATTACTTGGCAGCATTGGACGTAGTACGATTGGCACAACTGGAAAAATTGTTAAACCCTCTAATAATACTCTCACTTTGCTGAAGGACGGGCTGTCGACCATCTTTCTGATTAGCTGATGATAGAGAACTACTACTAACTCCAGAATCACTCGATTTCTCACTTAAACATCCACTTCGTCCAACCAAGTTATTGGTATTTCCACTTTCATTAATAGACATATCATTGTTCCCACCAACCATATACTTTACAGTCGATAGCTTTTGATCGGCTTCACAAGTATCTTCGATATTAAGATTATTCTTACGATAGCTAGAACGATTTAATAAATTTCTTCTACATGGATCTACTAAAGTTGTTTGACCGTGAATACCCACATAAGAATCCTTAGGCTTTTGCTGTAGTTTATCGTTACTCGTAGAATTTGATATACCGTGATTAGTTATATTTGGATGATAAGACGCATCTTCTTTCAGATTTAATGCATTCTTCTGCGCTTGCCTTACTCTCGCTAAAATTTCATTATTGCATTGTTCCACTATCGAATCTAAATTGTTGCTTGTATCACAAAATCCATTATTATCACTAGTATCTGATTCGTCTTGAGGCGACGTATGATGCATTTGTTGCGAACTTTTTAAGGACGCATCGTAACAACCCGAATCTCTTGGAAATTGACGTCGTTCAAACGGTGAACATGTCCGTCCAATTCCTAACGCTCGATATTTATTATGATCATCACCTTCACTACTTGAACCTGCTATATCTCCTTCACTACCAGCTAAGTTTCATTTAAAATAAAATTTCATAAGTATTCTTCATAATTTCAACAAATAAAATTGAGACAATTATTTGTACTTTTTTAATTTAAAAACTTTTTCTAATAATTTTTTCGTTTGAATACAAATTACGCTTTCAAGTTTCTAAACGTTCAAAAGGTCATAATTACAAATCATTGTCTCAATTTAAATTTATTTTACTCACAATCTAAATCATGAAGAAACTGTACTGCAGTCAAAATTTTGGCCCGGTGCTCAGAATTAACGATTCCTAAATAATCCAAATCTGACGGTTCAATTTCTTTAAATAATTCTAAATCTTCGTATCCGTTAAGCACAAAAACCGATATATGCTCGTGCATATTTATAGTCCTTAAAAGGTCCTCCACCGACGTTGGTTTTCCTTTAATGTTGCGATGCCACTTCATTTCCTTTTTTACCCTAATCGATCTTTCTGACAATAATTCCACGTTAATAAATTTAAATGTTCCCTTTTTACCATGACATATTCCTTTCCATTGACCACTAGCGTTCATCGATAAAATATCAATTATATCACCTTTCTGAAAACAAAAATTGGTCGGTGAGAGAGTCAATCAAATCTCCAATTCGTTTACTTTAAATTTTAACGCTTCTTTATCATAAGGAGTTGGAGTATAATCAACTAGCGCTTTTGCACGTCCGATAATTTGAGGATCTGCTGGACTCGAATCGACGTCTTCAACTGATATCGAGCTGTGGTTACTACCCACCCTAACCAAAGCTTGTGTACCTAAGAATTGATCAGTTATTTATTTAAATAAATTTTTTTTAAGTCACTCACTAGAACCAGAGCCACTTGGTAAACTTTCAATAGAACTGGCCGAACATGGAAACGCTTGTTCAGAACGTTGCTCTTGTTCTATTACAGATTCATTTCGCAACTTTGATATTTTTCGTTGTACATCTTGTCTTAGACCTCGAACTTTACCCACTAAATTGCATACGCCAGTTGATCGACCGTCACTAGACTAAAAATTAATTAATTAATTACAAATTATTAAAATCCAAGCTCTACCCTCTACGAAAAATCTACAGAAAAGTATTAAATTGACAGTTTAGCTTTTGGAATTTCGATTCTTACCACATGAACGGTTCCAATTTGTTGACTACCGTTTTCAAAATCATCTTGATCTTCATAATCCGAACTTTGACTAGGCGATAAACATTCTTCGTTTCTATATCCGTGCGCTTTTCTGTACTGACGAGTTTTATTATCACGATGTAAAAAATCTGCTTGGTCTGATCTATTTGTATCTACTGATAATGTTGATATCCTCGAACTAATGCTTTGAATATCTGAACCGGCGTAGTCGCCGCTTTCTCGATCTCTCGTAGACCTGCAATGATTAAATGTTTAAGAAATTAAATACACTGTGTAGTATTGATCAGTGGCGTAAGTAAGAACTAGAGGCCCCCCCTCAAGATTAAAAGTGACCCCCCCATTAGTATGCTCAAAGACGAATTTTAGAAAAAACATTTTTTGATTTTCATTACGATCGTATTAAATGACAACCCTTACAAGTTTTGATTGCCTATGCACTTTTTGGCCGTTGGGTTGCACCTGAGAATATTAACTTTGGCAACTTCATTCTACATTAGATAATTATTTTCTTATAAAAATTCATATAATTTAGGGTTCATTTGTGACTATTTCTAAAATTTTTACCACCGACTGACTTTTAGTTGCTTATTATGGAAACATCTGTGTAACTTTACAAGGGAAGAAAGGTATTTACCTATTTTTTTTTAAATTCTCAAATAAATAATTAGAAAACAGACATTTTTAAAGTGCCTCTTTAAGCTAGGCTTGTACCACAGCTTTTAGAGGCTAGCTTCTTTTTCTAAGTCAATAGAAACCTTGTATTTCTAGCGTCAAACGCTAAAACATGGGCCAAGATTATTTTCTATTGGTTTGAAAAAAGAAGCTGACTTCTAGAAGTTGTGATGAAAGGCTAGCTTTATGGTACAAACTATGGAATTTTTCGGGGGTCCGTTATTTACGTGATTTATTGATCACATTTCGTGACACGTTAATTACTTTTAGTCGATTTAAAATATGTACCTCGAATGTGTTAAGGGAATTATAGTAGGTGGATGTCCGGCTTGAGGTAAAATAAGTCCTCTTCTAGGAGCACCCCTGGGAGTTGATGCACAGGGAATGTCTCTAGGTAGTGAAATATCCCCGGCACTTCTAAGCGAGATTACTCCTTCCCCTCGAGGTTCCTGCCTTTGATTAAGGGTAAAGCAGACTCGCCCGTTTTGAATAGTTGCCGTAGGACCCGGACTACTACCCATTAAAAAATCTTCGGGATCACTTTCGTAAGGCGGTTCATCATACCAATGTCCCCTATCGTGACCGTGTGCCGCTGGTGCTAAAACACGCGCGTCTTCGTCGTACATGTAAGTATCATCTGAAATAACATTTTAAGTAATTTTACACTGTAAGATTTGTTGAAAATTTACCACCACTTAAAGGACCTCTGTAACCTTCTTTTCCAAGCTGAAGCAACCCTTCTCGAATATCCCTTAAAATCTACAACAAAATTTGATAACATTTAATGTAACTTCAATTTCCTATGGTAATTTTAAAAAACACGGATACGTCTTCATTAATTAACGAGCAACAAAATATAAAACCTAAGGGCGATCTTTTATAAGGGGTGCGGTAGCAACAGAGCGGATGTTTAAATATTTTATAACTTCCCCGAAATTAAAAAAAAGCAATATTTAATTAATAAGTTTTTCAGATATCGACTTGATTGCTCTACGATTACATTTCCGTGTTTATCTCAATTACTTTTTTTAACAAAAGTTACTCCCCACTTTGTAAGATGTAAGTAAAACGATTTTACCAAGTCCCTACCGAAATATTTGATTGCATAGGAGTACATATCTGCCACAAGGGAATATTTCAATTTGTCTGCTTCTACTTCAATTCATACCCCGTATACGTATTTTACATTGAGACGTATGGTCGAATTGTGAATTCAACCCCATTTACAGTTTCCATTCGTATTATACTATTACTTGTGGTGTAAGTAAGTTTAGTAGATACTAAAAAGTTACTGCTCTGCATTTACAAGTTTAACAAAAGAAAAATATGACACACAAGTGAGTATTAGTTCTCCAGACCGATTTCTTTTTATTATATGGATAATTTGGTTTATAAAGCCCGACTCAATAACTTTTTTTTCTTTTTAAACCTCACGAAATAAGAAATGCTCTAAAATATATTTCAGTTTACCTCTTCGTGTTCTTTTGTTATCTTCTCTCGTTTCTTTAAAGCTTCTTGTAATTTTAGCTGAAAATACGAAAACAAACACATTAGTTTTTCTTAAAATCGATAAAATAGTGCAACAAAATTTAATGCTTGCATTTTAGAAAATTTAGGAAGAGCTTGGACAAAGCACACAGATCTTAGGGTTATTCCACACGAAGTGAGTTTGATAAAAAAATTGATGTGGTCAAAATTTGCACATGGGCAGTTTACAAATAGGGTATAAAGAATAAAGTATTGTATCGGCAAAATATTGCTCTACTCTTGAGATTTAGTAGATCCGAAATCACCACTTCGTTCGTATCATAATAGTTTTTATCCAAACAATTTTTACGAAGTCTTAACTTTCTGAAAATTTTACTAAGAAACTCAAAAAATACCTATTGGAATATTAAATAGGGAGATTTTTTTTAAGTGGTACGTACTAACATTGGGATCTCGGAAACCGCAAGAGTTACGAGATTGGTTAAATTAGCATAAAGTTGCATACTTTGATGACCTTTAAGAATCCGTTTCGAAAACTTAAAAATTCAAAATGGTTTCCGAGATAATGCAGAAAAACTGAAAATTGGCAATTTAGTTCTTTAACTATAATTTCTTAAACTGTAATTAATAAAAAATTTTTAGGAAGTTAAAAAAGTTATCAAACGATACCAAACTCGACTTTCTATCACATCGACGCTAGGCGTCGCGACATGCAACTTTTCATTTATTTATGGGAAACATACCATTTTTTTTGTTAAAATTACTCAGTAGGCTTGTCCAAATTTGGATACCAAACGAGAACTTTCTGTCTTGTAATTTCTTAATTTACAGAACTTTTCAGGTTATGTTATGTTACGTTATATTGATATGTTACTTTGTGTTATTTTTTACGATGAAAAGTAACTACAAAAACTTAGTTTTTAGAAGTTTTAGAAAAGTAAGTTGAACAGGAAATAAAATTACATTACTAAGATTTAATAAAATAATAATTTGATTTATTTTTATTTCCTGAACATTTAACAAAAAATAAATGTAAAAAAAATAAACATAAAGTACATAACATAACGAAACATAACATAACCTGAAAAGTTGTGTACATTAAGGAAAGTACTAGATAGAAAGTACTAGATAGAAAGTTCTCGTTTTGTATTCGAATTTAGACAAGCCTACTGAGCAGTGGCGTAACTAAGAACTTAGGGGCCTCCCCGCAAGATTCAGAGTGTGCACTCCCCCCTTATTTTTTCCTATTTAAAACCATGGAAATTTCAAAGTGTCAGCTTATAAAATAACAATATAATTGATTAGTGGAATAAAACGGCCAAAGGTAGGTACACACAGATTAGGGAATATAAAATTATTCTGTCCTTAAGGACGTGATTTAGTAGGCATATGCTATCACAGTCGCACTTATTGTTTAGATGGACAACCCTTACTAATTTTACGTTGTCAATTTCTCAAAAACCAAAAGTTAAAATGAAATGCTGATTTGCTTTTCAAATAGTTGCTATTAAAATCTCGGGGATGAGAAATTTTGAATGATTGTTGTAAATAAATAAGGTGGCAATTAATACAAATATCTTTTCATTTTTGTACTGCAGTTTACAGTTATTTATTTTTATATAAATATTCACAATTTGAGGTTGAAAATTTCTCATCCCCGAGACTTTAACGGCAACTATTTGATTAACAAATCAGCATTTCATTTTAACTTTCGGTTTTTGGGAAATTGACAACGCAAAATTTGCAAAATTAGTCCATTTAAACAATGAGTGCGACTGCGATAGCATATGCCTACTAAATCACGCCCTTAAATAAATAGTACGTTCAAAGACGAATGTTTGTAAAAACATTTTTGATCATCATTATTGCATTAAATGACAGAATTAATTTTTGGTCCACCTCTTCATGAATCGTGCCTCTTTATGGTACAAACTACGGAATTTTTCGGAGGCCCCTTTTATTTTAGTCTTACAAAAACGCGGGCCCTACGGGCTCGTTATTTACACCACTGATACTGAGTAATTTTTGCAAACACAATGGTATGTTGCCCATAGGAAAATGAAAAGTTGAACGTCGCGACGCCTAGCGTCGATGTGATAAAAAGTCGAGTTTAGTATCATTTGATAGCTTCTTTGCCCTTCTGAAAATTTTTCCCGAGAATTTTTTTTATAAAATAAGCCATTTTTAAACTACAGTAGGAAAACGAAGTTGCAAATTTTCAGTTTTTCTGAGTTATCTCGGAAACCATTTGAGTTTTTAAGTTTACTAAATAAAACGGATTCTTAAAGGTCATCCAAATTTGTAACTTTTTGCTAATTTAACCAATATCGTAAATCTTACTGTTTTCGAGATGATAATGTTAGTACCACTTAAAAAAATCAAACTGTATATTCACCACAGGGTCAGAGAGGGGGGCACGATAATTCAGTAATGAAACAATCCCAAAGCGTGTTACGTCAAAGAAAATTTAGTGTTTTAAAAATTATACACTTTCAGCGTAAGGAAAACTAGCTACGGAAAACCTTCGAACTTGAATGTCGTAAAGGTCGTCAATAAATTGGTTCAACCCGTAAGTTATAGTATCAACTAGATTTTTGGCAAACTTCTAATAAAATGAGAAAATATTGTTTTCAATAGGAGCACTCACAAATGAACTAAAAATGTACCCCTAAGATGCATTTCCAGCTACTTTCAATATCATAGGAACATGAATTTCTAATCATTACTTCACATTTGTGTGTTTTGAGGGTAGTTTTCAAAAGTCTAAAAATTTATTTACAAAAATAAATTTTGTTGATGCAAATAGGCACTTATTAATTAGTCCCTTAATGTTATTCACTATAAATTTGTTAAAAATGTTAATTTAAAAGTTGGATAAGTCTACATCAAAGTATGTCCATTTCGTGGACTCGTAAAGAGTGTAATAAAACCTGAAAATCCCATCACCTTTAGACTATAACAAACTTTTCAGCCATAAAAACTAAACCCCGGATTGCAGCGACATTTTGATGTAGAGGCGTTGAACCCCCTTGCGATCCATACAACAGAACTAAAAACAGTAGGCCAGAAAATCAAACACCGTGTGTTTTATTTGTCGAATAGAAGATAAACCTTATAGGTCAGTTGGAATAGAATATGAGCGCCGAGGGAATTTTAAGTGCTTAAAAACAAGGTAACCCCCTTTGTAATAAATTGTATAATGCGTTACTTTCCACAAGATCAACGTACCAAAGATAAAATTTTTTCCCATAATGGCCACAATATTTATAAAATTATTACCATTTAAAAAATTACGTTATACTAAATTAAACTGAGACTGAAATATTTAATAAAAATTTTCAGCTTTTGGATTTAAATTATTTTAACTTCGTGTTAGCATTAATTTTTCACATGACATAAAGCATGTTGCAGTCAGTGAGGAATCGTTGTCAGAGTTCTTCTCTGGTGCAATCATCCAAGTAATCGATTGAAATGAGTCATAAACTCTCCCTCGATTCCCAAGCATCAAAATTCCTTTCAGGATTTAAAAAAATCTCATTATTTCTCAAAGAAAATGTAAAAATGAGATAAATCCACACCAAGTTATGTTAATTAAATTTTTTTACTCACCCTATGAATTGTCTCTTCGAACGTATTGGGAGTACCTCCATTCATCTGAAAGTGTCTAAGCCGATCAAAATCTCGAGGGTCAACCATAGAACGCAGGACGGCGTGTTGGCCTAAATCCGTTAGACCTAAACCACTTTGAAGAACACTATCGGGGGTATCAACCTGTAACAATTATTTAATTTTAATTTTGCACGTCTGCGAATAAAAACTATTTAAATTGCCTTTTTGACTTTGAGGAAAAATATTTCAAGTTAACAAAAATTATGACTGCTTAATTATATAAATTGAGGATTAATTAAAAATTCCATTGTCTCGTTCTTGAATAAACTAGAAGTTTCAATTCAACTGAGATATTAAGAAAATGAAAGGTAAATAAAGATTATTTTCATTTTCTTGAATAAAATGGTTCTTTAGAAATGATATACACTTTTAATTGTATTACTTTTAAAACTCTCAGAATTTAAAATTATAATTACTTTTTGTAAAAATGAAAACTTGGAAAGATTTTGAGATATGTCGTCTGAGTTGGCACTAACCGTGAAATTACTTAAGAAAATATGCAAATTTTTCTAGGAAATTTTGTACCTAGATAGATACCTATGTAGATAACTTATAAAGTTATACTTAATTAGTTTTTAAAAATTTCCGTAGCAACTGCAGAAGCACTTCAATTATAAATTTAAAACAAAAAAAGATAATTCTTAAAAATTGCATAATGTAACTCGCGAGTTGAAGAACTGATTTTTTATTATTCAACAGGACCGCTGTTATACGTTCATAATAATCGAATGGTTTTTTTTCGGTAAAAAATTATTTATATTTCTCGCATTTTAGAAATTTATTTCAACTATTACATTTAGCTGAAAAGATTGCTGAAATATCAATCAATTAGTGTGGAAAAATTATTAAAAATGTCAGATTAGCAAACGTAACACCTAAAATGTAATTTTTCTGTATCATTATGGTATTTTATCAAACACTGGTTAAACATAATCAGGACCTAAAAACCTTCTTGCTTTGTAATGTAGGAAGTAATCTGATTATTCTGATCCTTATAAATAACAAATTCTGATTGCAGCATTCATCAGAGGCTTACTCCGGATATGGTGTTGCCAGATAACGTCAAAATGAGAGATTACGGGCAATTGATTTTCTTTTATAATAGAGTAATGGTGAAAATACGTGCTTGCAATGAACTATTGTACTTTATCAAGACTAGAGAAATTGAGTAAAATTAATACTGTAGCAATAATAATGAACAGTACGTACTATATTGCCACGAATGGAAATAAATTAGAAAATATTAAATTGAATTAAAATGAATTTATAAAAGTTAAATTAAACAAACAAGAAATAACTTACATTGTTATCAGAATGCAAGTCAGCATATAAGGGAAGTTGAACTCAAGTCAACTATAATGAGTTAGTCGTGGATAAGAGTTGAAAGGAGATAGTAGTGAAGTAACCTTAGAGGAGAGTAGTTGATATGCAATTATGTTTTTTAGTTTTAAGTATTAGTTGTTAATAAACTTTATTATTATAAATTACGGTGAACTTTGAATGATCCAAACCCCCTCGGTACAAAGTCACAAAACCAAACGTGACATAATGGTGGAGGCGCCACGTCAAAAGGACCGTATTGCTCAATTTTAATTAGTGAAAATTGGTGAAAGTGCGACAATTAAATTTTAAGTTAATAGTGATTGAAAAAGCAACGAGTTTAAGTGAATTATTACAAGGATTAGCTGAATAAAACCGAAAAAGATGCAGTCAATCAAAGTAATCAGGAATCTGATCGTAGCAGAGGTGTTTTTGGGAATTTTAAATATGTAAGTATAAGCTAATGAAAAAATTTAGGTATTAGGAAAACTGAAAGCTGACCCAGGATGAAAGAAAAGACAAATTTTGGTAATTTTATATAGTTTAAGTGTTTGTATTAGGAATAGGAACCAAGGACCAAGCGTAGAAACGGAAGGCGTCCATGGAAATTTTTTTATTTTTTGCTGATAAGTGCTTTTTATTAATTAACAAAGAAACATAAAGGTGATGCAATCATGCAATAAGGTTAATGTTCAAGAATTACATGTAGATTTACACGTACGCATAAAAGGGTTATATTACATGTCGCAATACAGGAAAGTAAAATGATGATAAAGCAACATAGGCAAAAAGCAATGTCCTGAAATGGATTAAAAAAAAATGTTAAACATAAATGGCAAACAAATTAGGATTAAAAAGTTTTATAAGAATTTTAGGGAAGTTCGGGATAAATTTTCGAATTTTTTGGAGAATATATGATAGTAGAATTTTCTGTGAAAATTTTTTTTTACAAAATTTTAGAAATGCTGATGTTAGGTTTATTGTTGTCACGTAATACGTGAGCAATTAGAATTTAGGTGTATGTAGTTTTCTTTTTGGGGAATATTTTTGTAGTTTTTGCAATATTGGGTAAGAGTTAGAAATAGTAAATATTAAATTTTTATAATAAAATGGCTAACAAAACCATGATTGAGAATTTTGGAGCAGGGACACATTGGAGTCCAAGTCAAAAATCAAGGAAAGCAAGTTGCTGTCAGCAACGGTCCGGAGTTCGCTCTGGACCGGGACAGTGCATGATGGGTCTTGACCATCGAAGAATCAGACGTTTCAGATTAAGAGCATAGTACATTTTAAATAATTATAAATTTAAGGGTTAGTGATAGGATGATTTAGTTAACTTTATATGTAATGTAGGCTTACGTAGTTAATACAACATAAAGATATTTGAAAATAGTCATAGGATAGATAAAAAAAAAATTAGAGTAATAGTTTAACTGATTTGAATAGGGAATACGAAAATGAAAATTTGAAAAAATAAAGGGAAAAGTTAAAAGCAACTAGAGACAGTAAAAATATAATTTTTTTAGTAGCAACCAAGGAGTAAAATGATAAATTTTATGTTTATCTAGAAAATAGTTTGTTGGGAAAATTTTAACATTCAAATAAAGAGAAAGGAAACGAAAAACAATTTAAAAAATAGGCAAACAACGACCTTACGACAAGAGTGGAAATTAACCAGAAGAAAAGAGAGCAAAGTAAAAAGAGAGGCAAAGGTTACAAAGGAAAGCCAAAGTGACTTTAAAAGATAAGAGAAGACAAAAGAACCACAAAAAGACAAGAGAAAAAATAAAAAATATGGAATCGAATTCAAGCGACGCGCAAAAGGAGAAGAAAAATACGTGTACAAGAAAAAAGTAAATAGATAACGCGTATGAAGTATATTAAAAATAAATAATGATTGTACCAAAGATGATAAAAAAGGTCTTATATGAAATAAATTATGATTGTACCAAAAATGATAAAAGAATGCCTTATATGAGAAACATATGAGAGGAATTATGATTGTACCAAAAATGATAAAAGAATGCCTTATATGAGAAACATATGAGATGAATTATTATTGTGCCAAAGATGATAAAAAATGCCTTACATGAGAAACATGTGAGATGAATATGATAAACGAAGTTAAATGAGTAAAATTGAGATGAAAATAATAGGTACAAAATGATAATAAAAGGTACAAAATGAAAATAATAGGCACAAAAAAGAAAATAATAGGTGCATAAAGAAGAATAATAGGTACAAAATGAAAATAATAGGTACAAAATGATAATAATAGGTACAGAATGAAAATTAAAGGTACAATATGAAAATAATAGGTACAAAATGAAAATAATAGGTACAAAATGAAAATAAGGAAAAAAATTGTGTTGCTTGAAATAATAAATATAAGTAATTGTTGTTCTTGTCTGTAAAAGTGTTACTTTTGAAAGAAATTATTGTGCTAGGTCTTGGTCAATAAAAAAATTATATCTTGGGGTCTATTAGAATTTTGTATTGAAACCAGCAAGTCAAGTTAATATGAAAAATAAAAATGAAAGAGATGTAAATAGGAAGCTTAAATTGAAATGATAAAATTTTGTGTTGCTTAAAAAACAAATAAACAAAATAGGCATAGGTTTTTTTTTAAGGTATTAAAAATAAAGATTAAAGTAAATTGTGTTCGATGATGAGAATAATAATGGTCATGAAAAAATGATCAAATATTTGTGTGTTTAAAAGAATGTTTCAGATTCTTAATAGAAATCATTATAGTCAAATCCAAACGTGGAATTAGCATGGAAATCAACCTAAAGTACTAGACATTCAGATGAATAGACCACAACCGCTGGAGGACAAGGAAAAATAAGGAAGTGAAACATAAAATGGAAGTTCAAATCAAAATACCTAGAAGTGGAAAAATTGGAGGAGTATGGAAAATGATCAATAAATTAGAATTGAAGAAATAGATGAACCTACGAATATAGAAAATGATGAAGAAATCAATGTTGAAGAAATGGATGAACCGATAAAGATGAAAAATGGTCAAAGGATCAATACTACGTTCAAAAGGATTACAAGTAGTTGCAGTAAATAAAGAATTAATAGAAAACTTCGTTGAAAAGGATTACAAATAATTGAGGTGAGTACCAAAAAGGTAGAATCGTATTAATAAAAAGAGAAAGCAGATCAAAGATTAAAGAGAAAAATAGAAACGAGGGGGGCCCCCGTCTCTCAAAAAATGGGACGACTCTTAATGCAAAATTCGCCGTACATGTGCACAAATTTAAAATCTTACCGCGTTTGCTTTAAGAACTCAAAACATTATAAACAGTGAGATTGAAATAAAGAATAATTGAATAAGTTGAGAGTACAATAATACGAATATGATAATTAAAAGAAGTAAAGAGATAAATTTGTTATAAATGAGACAAATAATGAAGTAATACGAAAAGAAATAATTATAAAAGTAAAGAAAATTGTAATCTAAAAGTAAAAATTTAATGTAAAATAAATGTAAAGGTTCAATGAGGTTCAATAATAAAAATTGTATTAAAAGAAAAAGTACAGGAAGATTTGAATGAAAATAGTGTAAAAGATAATAGGTATTTTTAAAAAAACTTAAGAACAAACAAATTAGAGAGAAAATAGGGGAAAGAATGTCAAAATGTATAAGTTTAAACTAAATTTTGTAATGTACGAGTAAATGAAAGTTTTTGTCAAAAAATGATCATCGAACACTAAAGAAAATAGAAATTGAAAAAAAAATTTTGTAGATCTTAAATCAATAATATTAGATATAAGTTTAGAAAATAAGTTTTGTAAAAGCAAATTATTAATGTAGTTTCTGATTTCATGTAACACCAACGTTTACGCCAAAACGCCAAACGAGTCTGAGACAAGATTAAAACCGATGAAAACAGGGTCACAAAAATCTAAGGAGAATTGGAAAGATCACCTAAAGCAAAATAAGCACATAGCACGAATTAACTTTCTACAGCTACACTCAGCAAAGGATTGGATGAAAATATCTATTGGAAAGGAGCCTTCAAAAGGACAATAAAAGGAAAATGGGATTAACACAAAAGTCGTTCCCAAACTAAGAAAAATTCGAGTAATGTCCACAACAAAAGTAAATAAGGGAAATGTGAGACAAATTATAGAATAAATCTGGAGTAAGCAGAAATAGTTGAGGAACAAAAAACTACAAATGGTGGAATGGTCGACAACAAGTTAAAAGTAAACAAAATTTCAAGAAGACACAGTTACAGAAGAAGCTCAAATAAAGTTAATGAAGACGCTTGATAACAAAGTAAAGAAAAATCAAGCATAATGTGAAAAATGTTGACCTAGTCTGCGAGTAAATAAAAAATATTACAAGTATAAAACAATCCAGTCCAGAAGTGAAGAACCGTAGAAGATCAACGAGTGCCAAGTGGAAAATAAATTAGTGAAAACTTAATACAGTGATAAACATGTTAAAAGAAAAGTGATCTCGAACATTAAAAGACTAAGTAAAAATGTGTTTTAAAATAAACAAATTAAAAGAAATTGTGAACCCCTGTGAGAAAACTTACGTGTATTGAACTTATTTTGAAAATCTTGACTCATTCTTGTGTTTTTAATTTTTTAGGATGAATTATGTATTTTAAGAAAAAATGTAAAACCAATTGAATTTTTTTTGTATTTAGATTTATAAGAATTTATTGTTTGAAATTTTTATTTTTTATTGGGTGAAATTTGAATTTTTAATTATTTAGTTTTAAAAGATTGAATCCTACGTATGCTGAACGCAAAATTTTTTTTATTGACCGTATTCTTGAAGAGCGACTTGGGTCAGCCGCTTTTTAAGAAGGGGAGTTATGCCACGAATGGAAATAAATTAGAAAATATTAAATTGAATTAAAATGAATTTATAAAAGTTAAATTAAACAAACAAGAAATAACTTACATTGTTATCAGAATGCAAGTCAGCATATAAGGGAAGTTGAACTCAAGTCAACTATAATGAGTTAGTCGTGGATAAGAGTTGAAAGGAGATAGTAGTGAAGTAACCTTAGAGGAGAGTAGTTGATATGCAATTATGTTTTTTAGTTTTAAGTATTAGTTGTTAATAAACTTTATTATTATAAATTACGGTGAACTTTGAATGATCCAAACCCCCTCGGTACAAAGTCACAAAACCAAACGTGACAATATTTTCGACTTAGCTCTTGTTAACCAAAGCGTGGTGTAACATTTACTATTTCTCAAGTCTCAAGCTGCGCTCTAAAGGACGAGATACGAAATAATTTATCGACGAGAAATGTTATTATTTGGCCTAAAATTTAACAATACAATTTCCATTGAATTTTCCGTCAATTTGTTAGAGAAAACAGACGATGAAATACAAAACCTGTTAGAGTCGAGACTACGACGAATGTACATACATATACCGCCCATATTTCATTTTGTTTCAGCGCCACTTGCTTGTATTTACCCGTGCTAATTAAATTGACACAACTACATGTTAGCAATGTAACTTCTAATTAACGATGTTTAGTTCGTACAAAATAAAAGCAAACACCACCCATTCAAATTAAACCTAAACGGAAGAGATTGTATAACTGGTGAGTTACTTACACGTACGTATATGCCTACCTACGTAATTGATAAATTTATTTACTTGATTCCGCTTCATTAACAACATTTAAAAAGCTCATAAATATATTGTTGTAAACTTTACAATCTGTTATTTAAGCTCTTTTGTAGCCCTTTACAATTTACTTTCCGGTTAAAACAATGTTTAAATCGGTTTAGTCGAGTTCATATTAATGCGGATAAGATTTAAAGCGCAATTGTACAATACCACCACAAAAGCGTAGTTTCCAAAATTGTGCATGAGCACAGTTGAATAAATTTTATTTGTTTTTTTTTATAACACAAAAATATTTTAGTTTCGTACATTCTTATTAAATTTACGTTTAGGAATGACGCACGAAGCTAGGTACCTGCAGACAATTTCCCATTCGAAGATTGCTTACAACACGACTTGCGCTGACTGTAACTGTAACAGCCCTAACTAGGAATGTTATCAACTAGGTTTACTAGACGTATACATAAATTAAGTTAATAACTTTTTAATTACGTAAGGCATCCCGATAAGGGTTATCGCAATAGACTGAGAAAAATGACGTTCCAATGATATAAAATTTAACGTTTACAATTTAAGTTTAACGTAAATTGACGTAATTACTAGTAATAGACGTAAATTAATTAGGGAGGCACAATGAAAACGTATTCATAAAAAAATCTATGGACTTAGGTCCAGCTAATGCAGACAAAATTAATTTAAAAATTAAAACTTGTGTAAATCTATGTTGGTTTACAGAATAATTGGGGTGATCGTATTCCGGTTCATCTTTTTAGAATAAGCTATTTGAGTGCTAGCGAACATGAAACTCTGTTTGGCTGCCCAAAGCACTGGCTTAAGGCCTTAGGTGACCTGGGTGTCTTTGGAAAACTGCTCTCAATAGAGCTATGCCAATGCATAGCTCAGAGGTATGACCTCCTCATTAAGTTCGAGTTCAAATATACACACAAATTAAATACACAAAAAAAGAATTTAATATTCGTTAAAATATTATAAATAAATAAAGAATTCGATAATTTAAATTACAACTAAATAAATCACTTAGGGTTCTTCTTCTTCTTCCCTAAAAAAAACCTTCTTTACCCTTGGCAACCTTCATCCAAATCCACTAGGAAAAATAACGAAGGTAAGCGGAGGCCTCTGCCCCACAGTAGTCCTAGGGTTACTGCGGGGCAGCTACCACTAGGGAGGATTCTTAAAGGGCATGGTGGTTCAGACATGGGCCATTCGGGCGTACGAGGAACGACCTGCTTTACTGAACGATCCCACTACGCTCGAGGTTAACACCAGACTCCCTTATCTATTGAAAGGTACTTCTACTTATAGCTTCGCCACCACTTAAAGCGGAGAACCAATGAGAGTGCTGCTTGGACTTGGTTGTAAGTGGGAACGTCGACACCTCGCGTGCTAAAGCAAGACTTATGAATTTCACGGTTAATTAATGAAGTTTTTATTAATTAAAATTTACAAGGACCGGGTGCGCGCTAACAGTAGCTACCTGCTAAAAAACCTAATCTCATCGATATAAGATGATTATTACTAATTTTAAACGACATTAAAATTCCCAATGGCATTAAAGTACCTACTTAATAAAATTAAGGAGGGTGATATCAGCGATAAGAACAAAATCAAAGAGTTGTAATTATAAGACTAATACAAAGGAGAAAAAAAATTAACACGGGGTTCCAGTTACTTAATACCTAAATAATTTAAATAATTATCTTGATAATTTTTAAATAAATGTTAAGGACCTAAACAATTTCAAGGAGGTATCAAAATTAAGGTGGGATACCAGAAGGGCTTAAACAAGGGTAAAATTGAATATTAACAAATTAAATATTTGATTTATTGCGGGCACTGGAATTTAACGCGCTCGACCTTGTCGCATTTACATGGAACGAAGTGACCGACCTCGGATAACACTTCACACGGTTTCAAACAGATGCAGGGAAGTTTATTAAGAAAATTAAATCTAGCAAAATAATCAGGGGACCCGAGGTAAACAATGTGACTACTTACGAATCACCAGAGAAGAGGGAGAAACGATGCAGATGTTACCAAGCTTGGTGGCAGAATCTTGATGATTCAGGACACCTCCAAGTCATAGGTAAATCCACATCATTACAGAGTAGCCAAATTCTGTTGTTGATTTTTTTATAAGAATGAAAAAATGTCGAAGTTTCATCCTGAATGCTGTCATATTTCTTACTTCTCTAACAATTTCATTGAAGGATCCTGAAGCCTTAGGTCAGTGCTTTGACAGTCAACTAGATTTTCGTGTTTGTTGGCACTTAAATAGCTCCCAAAAGATGGGCCTGAATACCATCACCCCACTTTTCTGTTACAGGCTATAAAGAGATAAGGACAAATGCGTAAGAGTAAGGGTTGGACGTTAAAACAACGCGAAATTCCCAGGGAGATGTATTGATTATCTACTATTATCTTATCTATCTACTATACAGGATGTTTCAAAAAACAGTGGTTCCCAGACGATGTGGAACCATCGAAGGTATCAAAGGATCACATAAATTACAGGACATTAAAATACAAAAATCACCAACGGGATGTGAAGTAAAATTGAAACTTTACCGGGCTTCGAAGGCCCTGTTCAAATGCATATGTTTTTATTATTAAAATTAAAAGAGTTATTTATAATGATTGATTATATTTAAAAAAAAATGTTAATAGATAAATTTTCCAACTATAAAGTTTTTCCAAACAAAGCAACAATCCAATTACGTAAGTTTTGAAGTAAACTCGTAATTTTAATAAACCCTCTCGAGCGAGTTCAAATACAATTTTATAAAAATATTTAATAAAGAAAATAAAAATCGACTTTAGATTTTATGAGGTGGAATAGACATTATTTAGATAATAAAGTAGGCCTAGACTTTTCAAAATAACTGCTGCTTTCCGTCTCATACACTCGAAGTTGGATATGGCATATAATTTGGTGCTGAACGTAGACAATATTTCAATAGAGACAAATATTTTGAAAGGATGTTCGAATAGATGGGGATCAAAATGATGCAATTTATTTCAATGCCGTATTATTTAAATTTTGCGAATTACAATACACAGACCTCATATCGATCAGTTGGTAAAAAAATCCGGAAGATCTTAAAGTGGTTGCTGTATCGTAAAAAGTGTAAAGAGTTACTTGAGGTGTCTGCAGTTGTGAAGCATTGTGTAGGTGTGATTATAAAAAACATTTTACGCTGTAATTAAAACAAAAAAAACTATAATAAAATCTTAAAATTACCGTTAAAATTGCGAATCATCAATTCTTTTTTATTTGAAGTAACTTGAATGTAATCCAAGTTTCAAAAGAGAACAAATAATTTTTCATGAAACAAGTCTAAGTAGTGATATCAATACACTTTTATACTACAGAGTAGACTGACTACATGAAAGGGAGAGTTGAGAGAATGTGAACACAAAAGTGCAGTTAATAAGTGTAGTCCTTCAGACAGCCTTAAACTATAGGGAGTTTGACCTTTATAAACGCGCAGGGTAGGAGATAATTTTTTTCCTCGCAAATATGCAAATTTTTTTAATGGAAAATTTAATCGATAAACGCCATTAAACTCATACACACGTAGTAATACACGTTCCAATTCTAATTTTCACTTTCGTCTGAAAGATTTCAATTATGCACAGTCAAATATAATACCTGGTCCTTTGCTAGGCTCAAGTTCTCGCATTTATTGCTGTTGAAGGATTTCATTTTGTAGATGTCTGAAATTGAAAATACGAGCTGCAATCCATTACCATAAACCACTAAAGTTTTTCGCGGTTCATAGATTTTGAAAGACTTCCATCAGCTTCGCTATAAACCGGTTCTGTACTGAAGACATAAGATAGAGTGTACGACGGAGACGTCGAGTCAGCAAACGACGCCACTTGGCGTACTCCACTACAGAGTAATTGAAGCTGCAGACTAATCGCACAAAGCTTACGGAAAAGTACGCCGTGGTGATATACAGATTAAAGCTTTCATACCTTTTTTGTTACTTTTATTTTTTCGTCTGCTATGATACATATTTTTATTTAAATTTCTTTAAATGTATCACGTAAAAGCTTTTTTATAATCACTCTTTTTTGTTTATTATTTTCTTTTTCCATCGGTAAAATCTTTAATTAAATTATTTGAGCTCTTTTTTCGCTTTTATGTTAATGTCTTGACGTGATATTGGCATTCTATCGTAAGTATCGTACGCGCGTATACCAATCGATTTCCTAAGTTAAATTAATACCATTCTATCCAACATTTTAAACTAGAAGACGCTACATTATTTAATATTAGACAAACATTTTTTCTTTAAGACTCATTCACGAAATCAAATACAAAATTAATTGAAGTTTAAATTTTTACAAAAGAGTTGCGATCAAACTTTTTGATCTTTTACCTGAAAAGTTTAGAAGTTTTCTCGAGTTTTCTCCCTCTTAAATTCATTAAAATAACATCACAATTTTTGGAGCTTTATGATTATGAGGAAAGGTTGAAAAGATTTTTCGTAATCTTAAAATTATTTGTCCATATTCGCATCCAGATATGATGGATATAAGAGAGTCAACGGAAAATAAATTTCGGCTTTATAAAGTTACAAAATCAGAACGAAGTCTGTACCAGAATGTTTTTGCTCCAAAGCTGACTGTCAAGCAGTAAGATGCAGAACTTTTCGTTGAGATCTCTGCAAAAGATAAATAAATGAAGGACTGAAGAGTGTTCCCAAATGTTTTGACAATTTGTCGTGACGGTGGTAGATTCGGATGTGTGGCGATTTTACATCTTCCTACATGAGGATGGGACCAGTCTCTATTTATCCAGCACTGGTGTTGGACCAGAATAGCAGGATGAATAGCAGTAAGTGCCTAATAACTAGCTATATCCCAACGTATTACTCGGGCGGAATTCCTACGAAGGAATTTAAACGGCAAAAAAGTCTACATAGTGGCTGACAGCCAACCTGCGATTAAAGCACTCAAAGCAAATGGCTTTCAGTCCTTATCCACTTGGGAATGCAGACAATCCCTCAAAACTCTGGCAAGGAACAACAAAGTTTCCCTTCATTTGGTGCCAGGTCACGAGGGAATTGAAGGAAACGAAATAGCTGATGAATTAGCTAGAACAGGCTCAAAAGTCCCCCCCCCCCCAATCGGACCCGAACCATTGTGTAGACTATCTCCAACACATAAAAAGGCGAAGATTCAAAAATGGGAAACTGATGAGAACAAAAATTCTCACTGCAACAACGCACCAGGACAAAGACAGTCGAAGAAATTCATTGAGTACTCGACTACGAATTCTAAAAAGATTGTTCTATTATCAAGGAACGAAATCAGACTCATCGCGGGTCTGTTTACTAGGGTTATGAACAAAATATCAACACTGGACGTATCCCTGAACGAGCAAGGGAGCCATATAGAGAAGATAGAAGACCTAACTCAGTCGCTTATTAGTGCGGAGATTAACATATATTCTTTATACAACGTAATATGGCGTGCCTGTAAGTAGCTGTACCATATGTACAATCAAATGGAATAAATCTGCTATTTAACGCTAATTATTTTTGTTCATAGCAATTCTTGAACTTTTTACACTAGATTACCACAAAACCCAAGGAATCTTTGTAAAAGCGAAATATTCTAATAAATTGGAAGATAAGAAGAAGATATTTCCTTCCAAACAAACCAAGTTTTGCAAGTCTGTTTATATTTCGAATCAACTTTAACCAAGTTATTATTTATGCTAAAGTTGCTAAGAGTAATTTAAATTTACAAGTACAAATTTGCAAATACCATAAACAATTTAGACTTTTGTTTAAATATAATAAAATAAAGCTTTAATTACACAAAATTTAATTTAGCGAGACGGTATTGTTAATGAAGAAAATTAATATGAGCATTAACGTCTTGAAGTAAAAAAAATTATGACTAATTTAGTGTAAACTGTTGTTTTACGTTTAAATTTTAAGACTGAGTAATGAAGGAGTTAAAGTAGTAAGAGTCTGGATAAATTATTCCCAATGTGCGTTAAGGGTAAATGTGGTGAATTTGCATAAGTTAACAACACACCAAAGTTTGACTCGCATCTGTACAAAGAGACGAATATAAAATGAAAGCTCACGATACGAAACTTGAGATTTGTTGAAATACAAAATACAGGTGTTGACATTACAAGTAAAGCATATGTACCAAACAAATGCAATTTATTTGATTTTATACTAAATTTGAAACTTTTACAATCTATACTAGAATCCTCAATATAACGAACGTCTGTCACTAACGTCGGATAGCGTTTGGAACCTAACAGACTTCTATAAACAAGTAATGTAATTGATATTTAGCAAAGTTTATTTTGGAGATTTTACAAAAATAGTTGAATTTTTATGTACAACAAAAACACTTTGAAAAGACCCCACAGGTATATTTACTCTATTAGAAAGTCCTGTAGATAGGAATATCACAGGTGTCTTTCCAAACTGTTTTTAGTATACAGAGTGTAGCCCTGAAATAGTTGCTCAATATTAGGGTTTGGATTGGGCTCGTCATAACGATAGAAAGCCGTTGGAATTTGGTGGCAAAAAGTATGGATCAATTAATTTATCTTCTATAATTATTCGGTATAAAATTATCTTCCAATTGGGTGCAATTATCAGCCCCATATGTATGTTCTAATAGGTAGCAGAAATATGCATAAACATGATATACATATATAGTGGATATGTTTGGGTGTAACCATGACCAACCAAAACCACACAGTATCACGAAGAATTTTTACAACGAGATATTTATTTTGTCATTTTGCGGCTTCGTTATACGTAATTGAAGTTAGAGTGTAATAAAGCTATTTTGTTGTAAAATAATTTAACAAAAGGGTTTATTAAAGCATTTACTTAAGACTTCATTCTAATCTTCCTTGTAATCAACATTTGAAAATTTTCATTGAATACATAAATGCCAAACTAATTAAAACTTTAATCAACAGCTGAGCGTCGAACTTCTTACCATAAAATATTGAAAGTGTCTAATAGAACAATAGTTAATGAAGAAGCACAAGCTTTCCATATTATAATGCCCTTATTATTATAAAAAAAAACACCTGATAATTAGGTATTTTTTATTGTTGTAGGTATACGTAGACGTAGAGGTTATATGAGATCAAGGAGCATGGATTTGATGACAAAGTGTCACTACGTATCACACACTGGTCACACGCCACTAATAGAGGGATTAATTGTAGCAATAAATTAATTTAGTGATGTACCGTAAAGCGGTACAACTTCGTCAGGTTCTGCATACGTGTGTGAGCTGTACCTCCGTAGGAATTTTTAAGCACAACAAAAGTAAGGGATGTAGAAAAATTTCTGTTTTAAATGTCTGAAAAACTCTGTCTCAGTTTGATCATTTTGATCCGTTTTTTAGTTTTCATAAATAAAATATTCTGTTTATTAAATTTACTGGTTTTAGTAGTGCCTATTACTTCGTTTTTGAAGTAATAATATCTTCATTAATAAAAAAGGTATAGGCGTGTAAAGAAAATGAACTTTTTCAAATTTCTTTAAATATCTAAAGTGTTAATGATATATTTAAAAAAAAAGCAGGATCGAGTTGGCCATTAACAAAGCTGCATTTAGTGTCATCTAACAGATCTTGTATCTCCTACGGTTGTCGTGATCACCATGGTGAGTATGTTAAGTGGGACACCCTGTATACAGAAGTTAATAAAAAAACAAGCGGATATACAAAAAAATATGTAGATAACGAAGTTGCCCCGTTTTACAGGTATTAATAGAGCTCTTAAAAATTGGAAGTTCCTCTGTTCACTTTGCACATTTATCCGAACTGTCCGACATCCGAAATAACGCTTAATTTATTCGAAAAGGCTGTATTTATAGTTTATAATTTTAAAGTACTTCATTCAGAAGTTTACACGTCTTAATGTTTATAGAAAAACAAATATCTTGATAATACATGACTGGTCTTATATCCTGTTATGATTATCCAACAAGAACGTTATTGGTTGTGGTAAAACTTATTTGCAACAATCATATTTTTTAAATGTCGCAGAAACCACAAGAATTTTATTATTAACCATATAAGAAGTTTAACCCATTAGAAATTCATAAAATGCTTATAAGAAGCCTAGTTCAACCGCTAAAAGGAATTAGTGAGTACTATCTAGTTCAACTAGAAACCACATCATTAAAAATAGGGTAGGAAGTAGGTACGCACTAAACTTCAAGAAGTTGAAAATATTTATTATTGAGCTTACTGTGACAAAATTGTTGAAAATTACCCCCCCATGGGAAACACACAAAAATGAAGATTCAGCCACATAAAAAATTTAATATGTTTAATAAATAGGTAATGAGAAAAAGATTTTTCCATCTGATGAAAACGTATTTTTCCCAGTAGATATTCTTAATACATTTATAACAAAAGTATATGCTCTGCGATAAGCTTATTTCATACTTATCTCTCAACTTTTTCTTGAGTACATATACTTATATTGCTTATCGTTATTTATGAATTCCTAGTGGAAGATACCAAAAGTTGTTCAAGTTTCAGTATCAAAACATTTGCAATAAGAGCTTCAACATACTGACGTTCCACAAGGCGTCAAGCGACTGATTATTTTCAGATAATAAAATTAGTAAACATTTTTCAGGATATAGCGTAATATAGGATTGTCCATTGAATAAAAAAATACTCCCTACTCTACCAGGAAAGACATATTTAGCTACTAATATCAATATGTTTCGCAATGAAACAGTAAATATAGCGATCTCCGGTCAATTTCTCCAATAGAAATGGTTGCTTATACTCTCATTTATAAGGAAAGATCATGACAACCAACGATAATGTAAACGCGATGGAAGTCAAAAATAGCATTTCTATCGCATTTTCTCCTAAGGTTCTTTCCTGATGTTTTATATTCTAAGGTTCTAGTCATATGTTCAAAAATTTCGCATAGCAAAAGTAATAAATAAAAAAAGTCCTATTGTATAGTTCGTTCACTATGAGAAGACAAAGTTTGCTTTTAAATCCTTATTAACCTATTAGCATCATGCTGGGTTTGGTAGCAATAAAATATACTTTTCACCTTACCTTCTTCTCGAAGTTTTTACTCTTTTATTGCTAACACAATCCAGTACGGTGCTAATAATTTAATAAGGACTTAAAAGCTAACTTTGTCTTCCACTAGTGAACCAACTATACTAAATAAGCTTGGTGGGCATTCTCCTAACATTGCAATCTTTAAAGTTAACATACACAGAAATATTCTGCAAAATGTACGTACATTACAACGAATGTTGAATGATAAATTCAGAAGTTAATACAATATTCTTCTAGTTCATTATTTTATTACGTTCATTTCCGTACTTCGTATGTAAAGTAATGCGATTACTCAAAATACAGGATTTTACGTAGGCACAAAGACATCGGTCAACGAGGGTTTCTTACTTCATCACAGGGGATTTCTACAACACCGATGAGACTTCATTTGTGATAGGGTATGAAAAATTGGATTTCTAATAAAAGTCGAAACCATGACTGTACTCGTTAAGTGCAACTCGTAACGTGATCAGAAAGTTTTCTTTTAACTCTATAAGTGTAAAGTACCTTCTGAAAATTTATCGATTGGGAAACCTTTCAAAAATTTTTTACAACTGTTAACAAAATTGATTTCAGATCTGAAATATTTATGAAAAATTAAAAAGAAAAAAAAAGGTTTCCATGAGGTTTTTATACAATATGTATTATAGAAATTGATAGTTACTTTAATACCGACGCGACGTAGCTAATTGTATCTCTATTAAATCATGGTGGTCTAGTGAAATGGGACTGGACTCTTGAATTAAAAGAGGTTGTGAAATGGCATTCTAGAGGTTAGGTTCATTGTAAAGAATAAAGATATTTGCCATACGTCACGTTTGGGAGATGTTCCTAAATTATAGACGTTACATTCTTATGTTCATCCAAAGGTGACGTATAGTTATATAGCTACGCCCATATGTCTTTGATCTACCTAACTTTTAGATATAACGTTTCCTTTGTGTATGATTCTTTCTAGGTTACGTACCCAAAACCTTTACACAAAAAGTCCATTAAGAAAATCAACATTAAGTACACTCGAAACATAGCTTTTTGCAGTTTTGATAAGTATGTGGACCTTGCATTTGATTAGACAACGACGTGTTAGAACAAGTGAACATTAATTATTTTTAAAAAGAAAAACAAAGTTACGCAAATGAAAATGGTAATAATAGTTGAAATTTATTAAGGTGGGTAAATAGTAAGAGGCAAAAGTCGTAGACTATTTTAAATAACAATTACATAAAATTCAAAGTCTAATTAAAACAGTAGCTGAAAATTAAACTAACTTCAAAACGACGAAAGAGACAAAAGTAATTAAGACTACTCTATGTAAATTGCATGTAATTAATCTACAAAATTTCTACCGGAGATTTTTTCGTCTAAATTTTTTAAATGATAAGACAACACGATGTCTGCAGGGGTTAAAAGCGGAAGAAACTAAGAGGAATAACAATCATTTTGAGAAATTGCCTACACAGGGGAAGTGAACGCGCCATTGTCGGACTATAGTTACTCAAGCGGGAAGGAGCAAATAGGATATTTACATATTTTATTGCAGCATAGTTGCGTACTCCGCATTTCTGTCACCCTTTGGAACTTTGGTATTCGGAAAAGGTCTTACGAAGTAGGTAATGCAATTTTATTTATTGCAGTGTAGGTGTTTTAGATGTTCATCAACGTAGCGAGAAAAGATGAACTCGTCATAAGTAACTGCTCTTCCTTAATATCATTATTGTTATTAATTTCATTTTATACTCCAAACGTTTTACTGCACGTAATAAAATTAAAAACGAAATCGATAACTACATTTTCACTACGCGAGAAGTGAAAAATTTTATTTCCTCGCAGTTTTCCAAAATTGATCGACTCGACTCAACTACCCACTAGAAATCTTTTTGGAGCAACCATTTGTTATTACACGTCCAATTAGTGTAAAAATGCATAATGCTTCTTTTTATACGTATTGTTATTTATAACACTAACCGATGGACATTGTTACACGCGTAGAGGCAATAAAAATAAATTAGCAATCAACTTAACACTCCATTTAGCTGGATTTAATATGAAATAAACACAAATGGTGTAAAAAAATTATTAAAATCGTATTACCGTAGAATAGAAAAACGACTTTTATGAATAGAACCCTCTAAAGTGGTTGCAAAAAATTGAATTTCAAATTTTTTTATCAACATATGCAGGGCAAAGCATAAAAATGAATTTTTCCTCAACAACTTTTCGTTTAATTTTCAAATACTTATGATATGACCCCGTGTAATAATAAAAATCAACTTGTTGAACGATTATAAATTTACCTATTTAGAAAAACGTTTCAAGCAAGTTGAAAACTTTTTTTAAAAATTCAACAATTTAGTGAAAATGCTACCGGATTTTTTAGAGCAGATCTGAACAATGTGCTTGATAAATATTAACTTTCGGTAAAAAAACATTTCACCCATATTTTACCACATAAAACGGTAATTCGGATATTTAAAATTTTTTTAAAGTAGGTGGTTGAAAAAAATAATTTACATATTATTGCGACGTGAGGACGGACTCATCATCGAGTCTCCGATGTTTTTGCAAATTTTATTTACAAAACGAAATAAATATGTTCGTCACGTAGAAAATAAAATAAAAATAATGGAAAGCAAATTACAAGATGTGACTTACCCTTTGTGGAATACCCCGCAATGTTGCCCTTCCGTGACGAGGGGAACTATTTCCATGTTTTTCTTTACGGTGTGATGTTTTTAAACCACGAAGGAACCTCGAAAACGTTGTTTTCTTTTTATTCGTATTTGAATAATTTTGATCTGAAAAGTAATTAAGAAAAAAAAGATAAGGTTATTATAAACTTTGATAGATAATTAGACCAATCGACCATGCAACAAAAGTTTTAAAAGCTCTTTATAATTTATAATCAGGAAGTTTTTAAGTAAAATTATAAAATCTTCCTTAAAATTTAATTAACATACATAAAACAAAAAAGAGATTTTTTTATTATTTAGAATTAAATTTTTTGTTCGTTATCTAGTGTAATAGATTTAGTAAATTGCGGGCCTTACAACGACCGAAACTTCGTCTTCCCTTAAAACAGACGCTTTTGGGGTTTGATATTACGTATGAATTATGCATGTTGGATAGCTTAAAGCAAGTAACTGCTTCTTTAGAAGTTTATAAGAGAAGATAAAAGTAAGTTTACTAACGAATCATTGTAATGTTCATTTCATTACAATCTTCAAATTAATATTATAAGACTTTTCTTTATTTTTTTTTAATTATTAAAAATACAGAATTAACGAGTTTCGTGCTATTTTACAAGGAAGAATTAAAATGCAGTCTGGAAAATTTTAAATGCGTTAATATCAAGAAAATGATTTTCTAGTACAGACTCAAAAGCTATTGCTATAGTTTTTGGAATTGTTTGGGGTAGATTTCTATTAAGCAGTTGAAAAAAAGAGCAATAAGGAGTAGAAAAACTTCAAGATTGTTCAAAACTATCAGCGTTGGTTAAAACCAAAAAGAAGATTTCTTGGAGACCTGCTTGAAAAGAACACTGTTAGTACCATACTCTTGAAAATTTAATGATGGGACAGAAGTATCAGTTCCTGCAACAAAGGATTGTACTAATCAAGAGCGTTATTAAGAAGAGAAGAAAACGAAAAAGATTATTTCCCCCTTTTCCACATTCTATCGAAGGTGGAGAGGGTCAGAGAGAACTAAAAGTGACATAGGTGAGAAAAACAGAGATAAGAGATCAAGGGAAAGAGAAATGAGAGAAGGATATGAGAAGTGATAAAGGTAAGGGGAAAAGAAATCTGAAAGATCTGAGAAGACTTTTTTTAAATCCGGAAATAGCATCCAGATTTGCAAAGTTAATATTTAGTCCTGAATTAAATTATTAATGTTAAATATTAATTACAAGAGGGGTAAATAATTTGGGAGCAAAATTAATTATTAATTAAAATTTTGAAAAGCAAATTGACCCAAGTTGCGTTTATATTAACCTAAATAAGGTATTTATACTAACTTATCGATACTTCACGTTTGCTGTTAGCAGCAATCAGCAGAAAGTACCTCTACGTGGGCGTGGGGTATATATATTTATGTAGCATATGTACCTTGCAATAGCAAATAGTCAATAAAGCGAAATAAGTCGATACTTGACTTGCTTTTAAAAGGCTTTTTGTATAAAATTTATTATTTCGATTAGAATAAAAACTCTCCTAGAATCCAAGTGGATTTGTGCTAAATAGGGGAAAATTCGATAAATCCTACAAGTACACTGTGCGGTGCTTCTTCAAAAAATTACAAAAATACAACGGTAAATAAATTTAAACCCCTTTGTTCTAATTACATATTAGCGCTAGACGTCTATCAATGTAAGTATAATGAATGTAATTATAGCACCTAACAGTAACAGTGTGGCCCATACTTTATTACTATCCAATTTAAATTAATTTAACCCTAATATGAATGTCTATTACACTGTATAATAAAAAATTTATGAACCTATTAATATACAGTGTGTTTCTTACGCAAACTGTTACCCTTGAATTGATTTGATGTAAGGATCGATCAATGTTTTTTCAAGGCCCAAACATAACTTGTCTAATCTCAGAATCGCCCACACCTACTACATGATACACATAATACACTTTAATTAATAATTCTATAATTAGAATTAGATAGCCACGTTAATATCAAATAAAAAAATAGGCATTCCACTTAAAATAGCAAAGTGAGGTTATACCGCTTCTACGATACACTAATATTAGACTGAAAAGAGCATAAACTGCGAAGTACCCACGCCTTGAATGAATTTTGATGAAATTTTTTTTATTGAGTTCTAAATACCCTAAAGATCAAAGTTTCTATTGTTAAAAAGTGTGCATTAGCCTCATCATCTTTTTAAACGACTTCTTGTGAATTCAATTTTCAAAATCATAAAAATTAGCTGTAAAAGAATTTTTATTTCATAATTTTAGGTGCAAATGCTTACGCCTCGATAATCAGTAACTAAGCAACAACTTTACGGAAAAAAATTTTAAAAAGGCATGATGAAATTCTTATTAACAGTTACTTAACTGTAACTAGTGAAGCACTTCTAGGCATCTGAGAAACTTCAAATTTGGCACCAAATTAATAATATATACACAATGGATATTAACACTATGGCACCAATGTATATCATGTCCTCAAGATTTATAAAAAACTCTATAAGTCCTGAAAACCCTCTGGGGCCTATTGAAGAGGGAGGGCAGCGCCCCCTTACTTTTTAGAGAAAATCAGACCTTTCTAGAGATCCTTAGAGTGTAATGTGAAAACCCTCTGGGGCCTATTGAAGAGGGAGGGCAGCGCCCCCTTACTTTTTAGAGAAAATCAGACCTTTCTAGAGATCCTTAGAGTGTAATGTACAATGACGCCAAATTTCAAGTTCTTAGGATGCTTAAAAGTGCTTGTGACTCAAAGTAACATTATCTTAGGAATTAACTGAAAAATAATACAGTAGACTCGCGATATACTGACTTATCGATTTAGTGAACAAATATATTTTACATTGACCACTCTAAATAGTGAACACATTGGGCACTGGAGAACTCGAAATAATGAACACAGTAAATTAACTTACAAAATCCTATCACAAATATCCCTTTGTATTTTTGCACTTTTTAAAATGTGTAGTAAGAAATTTTTAATGGCGTTTATTTCTAAGAAGTAAACTTTGATTACAAACAAATGGTTTAGTTGCTGTTAATACGGTTATAAAGTGGTCTGAGCAAAATGATGTCGACTTAGAAAATCTTTTGACTTTGAGAACATTACGAGAGAAGTTATTAATTAAACACTATCACAGTAAAAAAAAACAATCGAAACTAACAGAGTTCTTTATTGTACATCCAAATAAGTAATAAATAATCTCGAGTGTTATTCTAGGAACTTTATTTACTTATCTTTATTTTATAATTAACCTCAGTTTAATACTTCGAAGTAGTGAACAGTTTGCTATAGTGAATCGCTCCGGAATTTTTTCGTTCACTATATCGCGAGTCTACTGTATTACTGAGAAGAACCAACTCCTTGATTAAATTTTAATGAAATCTTTTTTATTGAGTTCTAAATACCCTAAAGATCCAAGTTTATACTGTAAAAATGTGTGCATTTGCCTCATCATCTTTTTAACCAATTCTTGTGATTTTGTTACTTTGAGTCACCAGCACTTTTAAGCATCCTAAGAACTTCCCCCTTCAATCGGTCCCCAGAGGGTTTTCAGGACTTGAAGACTTTTTTTATAAATATTGAGGACATGATGTACATTGGTACCAAATTTGAAGTTTCTGAGATGCCTAGAAGTGCTTTATTAGTTACCGTTAAGTAAATGTTAATAAGAATTTCATCATGCTTTTTTGAAATTTTTTTTCCGTAAACTTGTTGCTTAGTTACTAATTATCAAACGCGTAAGCATTTGCACTTTCAGCTAATTTTTATGATTTTAAAAATTGAATTCACAAGAAGTGGTTTAAAAAATGATGAGGCAAATGCACACTTTTAACAGTATAAACTTTGATCTTTACGGTATTTAGAACTAAATAAAAAAAATTTCTTCAAAATTCGTTCAATGCGTGGGTTCTTTGCAGTAAAACTCTCGTTTACTCCACTAATTATGTTTACGCGGTCCCTAGATATACAAGCTTGCTTTGATCTTGAAAGAATCTAATCGACCCTTCCCTGAGAAATCAGGGGTGACAGTTTACGTGAAACACCCTGTACTATTAGTTTTAAATATATAGACGCAGGGTCATAGAGAACTAAAAAACCTTTGAAATGAGATGCAACATGATCTCTTAGCAATACTCAAATAAGTAATTAAGATTCAATAGAAAATAGAACCCGTTTAGACGCTATATTCTTCTTGGCTAATGCCTTAACCCTGCCTTACGATAGTAAAGTATATAAAACTAAAGCTTGTCCCAAGTGAGTATTCAATTATGTCGTAATTAACAAAAATTTGCACATTTTTTCCCTATTCCCTCTTCATGAATTTGGTCGTTCGCCATTTTCGGGAGCTCAGTGTATGGGTTCATTAAGGGGAGAACAAACATAGGTCAATAAATATAACCTGTTTCCAGCTTTTTACGAGGTCCTAAGTAGCTGACCAGTCAGGTGATTTAGTTAAACCACTTTCAGGGAGGCATAAACCTATCCAACAGTATGCTAGATTACTGTTTTAGTATGCACGTTTATCAAAATAAGACAAGATGGATGTTGATTTATTTCAAAGATAATTCAGCTTCGACCTTTACATTAGTTTACCCTCTATGCATATTAATTTCCATTCTATGCGGCATTAAATAAAAAGAATAAATAGAGACTTGAAAGTGCAAGTCGTATTTTATTTTTGATAAAATTCATAGTACACTTTCCCAACTTTTAAAGCATGAATTATGGGAAGAACTAAGTTTCTGAAGCTACTGGTATTAACACGGAATTCCAAATATAGGTATCGTGTAGTGCAGGGTTTGGAGCTATTTACCCACAATGTTTTATAAAATATCGTAGAAAAGACTTTTTTGATTCACGGACCATCGCCATACCACATTTCTAGTAAGTGCAAAGAAATTTATGAAAGTTTGACTAAAGTCATTGACTTCTATATTACTCTAGCAACATGCAACAATAATAAAGAGGTATTAAGGATTCTCCATAACTATAATAAAAAGCTAGAAAAACCTTGAAAAATGGTTTCATAAATCTAGTTCATTTTCATGTAAAATTCACAGCAATCCAACTGCGCTAAATTTAACTCGAACAATGAATTAATTTAAATTATTTGTACTATGCCTATAATAGGTAAATAAGTTGATTAAAATCACAATACAATTATTCTTAATAAGCAGTTAATTATAGTGTATAGAATACCTGTTTCTATGATACTAATGCGAAACGAACTTTAATACAATCAATTTATCACTTGTCAAGATGTCTTAGAGTAACTTACAGACATATTTCAAACAAATGGAATTTTGTAAATTCAGTGACAAATCTAACTAAGACAAATTAATCTATTACTCACTCTTAAGTAGATAATAAAATTATTAATTATAAATATTAAAACGTACCATTGGGAGGAAATTCGTAGAAATATGCAGATCTCGGACTAAGACACCTACAATTACAATTATTCAAATTTGATTCTAATTCTTTGATCAAGTTAACTCACGTTTGGTAATTTTGTGATTGTGATGTAGTACCTAATAACCTTTGCTGTTGCTGCCTCGCAATTTGAGCACCAAAAACTCCATAACCAAATCCATAAATTTCATCTTCTTCTTTATCACTCAAACAACTCGAGGGCTTTAAAAAAAATTACTCAATTTATCGTTCGTTATAAAAAATAAGACTTACAGAATATTTTCCTGGCACATAAATAGGCTGTGATTGTGATGAAGTTAAACTCGAAACAGTAGAAACTAAATCTACGGTAAAATTATTTGCTGGCGTCGTAGGACTTTCGTTTCTTGAAGGAGACATTTCGATCCATTCTCTTCTTCTAAGATCTTCTAGGTGAGTTAACACATCGCCGTAATGCGTACTAAAAAGGTCGGCGTATCTCGAAGCTAGCCCTTCTAAATATCCTCGCTCGCCATCCTGAAAAGAATAAAAATTTAGATTTAAATATTTTAAAGTTTTTAATTTATTTCATGACCACAAATGATGTTTATATTTAAAGATCGCTTTTGGCTAAATGAACAATCAAGAAGACGTTATTCTGTCTCACAGAGCGTAAAGCACTTGAGATTGAAATATAAATGGCTAAGCGCTGCGGTAAAGGCGGCATCAAACAAGGACATAATGCACAATCACCTTAACCGGGTCGTTTCACAGAAAAAGATTATAAGGAAAAGCACTGCCCGTTCTTCATGAATGCTAAATTGAAAGACGAAGATTTATGTAAGTTACAGAAAGGGGAAATAATTCTATAAAATGAAAAAAATGTGTATTTCGATGTAGTAAACGTAAAATATAATGTCTTAAAGGGGTTAAAGTAAACTAGTGGCTTGCTTAATTAAAGTTCTCGTATGCGAACTATGTAGTTAAACGTGAATTTAATCAAAAACAATCAAATAAGTGAAGAGTACGGTTGTAAGCAGTAAGGATGTCGACTGCACTGTAATTTAAACTAACTCAACTCTTTGTCGTTGGGTTTGCACTTACCCTATGTTAGAAATTGGATGGGTGACTTATGTGACCATTCTACATGGACTTAATGCTACATTTTACATACGTAAGAGAATAACGCATTTAAAAGTAAATTTAATGGCCACAAAGCAACATTTGTAAATTTCCAAAAGTTACACTTGGATATTTTCCGCTATGTAATAAATATGTATATGGATATATTGGACCAGCTTCTAAAAGCACTTGAGCGAATCTTCCATGCAATAAAAAAGTCTGTAGATGTTTGAATATTTCCCTTTTACTGCTATGCAACGATGCATAAAATCCATAAAAGAACATTTTCAATACAAAATGATTTAACCCCCCAACGCAACAAAAAGTTTGTAGCGTAAGGAGATCAATTAAATATAATTTTATCTAAACAGAAACCTGGTGATAAAATGTGTCGCTGGCTTTAATTTTCTGGAAAGCACTGGAACGCCTCTTAAGGGATTAGTTTGTATAAATCGCTATAGACTAGAGTGTCCGAGGTGATAAATACATTAAAATGGTTGAGTGCACCCTGCAGGCAAAGCAACGTCACATCGTTGTTATATTGATCAGCGTCATATGCTGGTCCAAGATTCGACCCCTGAACCTTCAGACTGGAGAGCCAAGCTTCTAATCATTTTAGATTTTAAGGAAAGTAACATCCATTCGATTTAGGCACAAGCTCAAAGCTCGTGCAAAATATCAAGTTTTCATGTCATCTATGTGGGATCAATAATTTACATGACATATACTCTGGAACACTAACTAGCAGGCACGTACTAGCTTCATAAAATCAGGTGGGCGCTTGGTGGCCCCTAATTTTTTTGGATGGGCCAAATACACAATATGTAGCTTATAAAACTTTTTAAAGATGAAATATTTTGTGTTAATTCAGATTATACTGTAAGTATCTAAATTTTCGCTTATTACAGTAGAACCCGTTATAACGTATCATCAGGGGTCGAAATATTTGGTACGTTATAACCGGAGTCGGTAATAAAAACGAAATAAATAGACGAAATATAAAAATGGAACGAAAGATTTAGTCCGTTATATCGAGAGAAACGTTATAAAGGAGTACGTTATAACGGGATTCTCCTGTATTCTTATTTTATCAGGGTGGAGCAGCAAAGCAAAATATTAGGTGAGCCTGGGCCCACCCTGGCCCTCGCGTAATAGGGTATTTTCCAATTTTTAAAATATCGATTATTCCTTCGTTATTGCATAGCAAAGTCGATTATCAATGACTTGGGCACACTAAAAATCAAAAAAGTTTCATCAAAAACTGCTTTAGAAAAAGTATTAAATGGTACAGTTTCAAAGTGAAAATTAAAACGAAAGTGACGTCACGAGTCATACACATCACGTTTGTTGCTTAGTTACATGTATTAAATGTCTGTTAATGTGTAATCAAGGTTATAATAAGTTGGAGCTCATTAGTTGAATATTGACGAATATTGACAGGAACGACTCGTGACGTCATGCCGCTTTTATGCGGGAAACTTTATAGTTTGAATTTCAAATAATTTTTTTGGCCAAACCTACAGTCGCAATTTTTCTTTAATGTGGTTTTGAGATTACGTTATCAATAAGGTAACTTTCTAGATACATTTTAAAAAATTGGAAAATACCCTAAACGTGCCTGAACACTAGCTTTTGGTAAGTAATAGTAAGTAGAGAAATTAAAACAAGGAAAATAGGGTAAAAGAAGTTTGATTTTAATAAAGAGTAACACAGCAAAAATAAATAACACGGCACCAAAAGCTGGTATAAAACTGTAATTTTTATTTTGCTTGTGTATCAAACTAGGATTCTAGAATATGAATGGTTGAATCTTTTCCCATAACAAAAATTTTAAATTAAATTTTTTAGTTTACATTATTTTCCGAGTATCATGTTGGCTTCGTGGAACGGTGGAATTGCATTTAGTATATTTTTATTATTTAATTTTCACAATATTTTCACAAAATAAATTTTTTTATAATTTTATTATGAACTAAGCTTCGACAAAATACCGACATAATATTTAAAGTGCAATGTTTAGTTAAAGCGAGTCCGAATGAGAACGTTTTCATATAATTACAGAGAAAGCAAGTAAAATTAATTGAAATAACTGTTAATCCGTGTAAAACATGTTTTATAATAATAAAATATGCTGAACTAAGAGGTTGTAGAATAGCAGCAATAAGACTTTAGCAGTACTAATCCCACCTTTACGGTGGCTTAAATTAAATGCATTCCTTCCATTCATAATGTATGCCATAACCAAGTAAGTGGAAATACCTCCATTGCTGCCTCATTAGCCCCAAACCTGAAGGCGTTTTGCCAAGAAATTTGTGCTTCCCTGTCCCTACACGACATCATAATTTCATATTTGTGCTTAGGTTATTAAAGGCATTTGCATTACATATGAGCGCCTCGAGACTAGTAATAGCAATTTACACACTTACACTTAAATTAATATTCAACAACAAAATTGAATAGGTAATTTATAAGATTAGTGAAATTAAAAAAATTATTGTTTTTGCATAAAAAATTACAAACGGAACCGGATATTTTTGAAATCTGCTTGAAGGAAGTTTCATTTATCAACACCCGACAAACGTGAGCTGAAGTAAAATAAGGCAAAGTTGAGCTTTAATAATAATTGAAAGTTTCTCAAATAGTTTTTAGATCAAGTATGTGTACGCAGTTAGAATAGTGCCAATTTATGAAAGTTGAGGAGGGATTGGAGGATAAAAATAAATTTTTAACGTAAATAAATTTTGTATTCCATTCACAAAATTTTAACAAATAAATATAACGTAATTATTGGATTTTCAAACAAGCCCAAATTTGAAGTACGTCGTTCTCATTAATTGCAATGTATATGTGTACAAATTTAATTTCATGTTTTTGGCATATAAAGCACAGCGTATCTCCATATCAAAGTGTTGGGGATATTAGGTAAAGTGTATTTCAATTTCGATAATGAGCACTTCGATAATGTAAACTATCGTATAACTTCAAACACATTCAGCACTGAATATTGATGTGTTAATTTATATCACTTAAACATGCTTGAATATATGCAAATTGGTCACGTATATAGTATACGAATTCGAATACATACAACTCAATCAATGATTAGATGCATGACAGGTACTATGTATTATGGGTTGTCCACATTATTAGAGATTCGCTAAATTCAATTTGCTTAACCCATCGCAATGCGAATTAATCAGTACATATTATTAAGATTATCTCGTAAAGCAAAACCAATAATTAATTTCTAATCGATTCAAATGAAGTATGTATTGCATCTATGCATCAATTTATTATTTATAGTATTCTCCGAGGCTTATTACCACTAAAAATTAATACAGAAAGGTAATAAAATTGAGAAAGATGACGATGAACAAAACCCTAAAGAGCCACGAATGTCAGTTCGGTTAGATGAGCTTCACGATGTTTCAACCACAACTGATTCAACCACATGTCTCATTATATGGAAATAAATTTTACGGCTAATTGTGAACTGTTTCAACTTCAATTTTAATCTGCAAAAAGGCAAAAATTATGCATCGTCTACTTTTTTTACATTTTTGCCTTTGAACCGAACTACTTGACTGATGAAATAACGAAGCACTCGAGTGCAGTGCTAGATGCTTTGGATTCTGGAGACTTTTATACACTCGTACAGGATATTTCAAGTGCGAATAGTCAGACATACAGGAACACCATACATCAGAGTTAAAAAAACACAACTACTGTCAGAGTAAAGCTTAAGCCGAATCTCATGCAGCGCTGAACTTAAGACATTTTTAAGCCTGCGCCACACACAAAGACTTGCCTTCTGGGTATTGTTCAGGCGTTCTGCACAGCACAAACCGGAGCGTCTGGACATCGTTCAGGCTCCGGTTTGGTCTGTGCAGTAAGGTAAGCCTGTGTGTGTGGCGCGGCCTTTAAACTTATACCCTAAGGCTTGAACTGCTTAGGTTCGCATCATAGGCCGGTCACATACTTATACGACTTTTGTTGACAACACGTCGCCGACATGTCTTCTCAAATTGCAACACTTGCATTTTTATGTAGACTCACACACTCATCAAACACGTCGCAAACAAGATAAAACGTGTCGTAAACAAATTTCATACGACCGTGCATGTTCCAATTTCAAACGACATTTGTTGCTTGAACTGTGAATAAGTAATTATTTGTTATTAATTTTGTCTATAAATTTTCTTCCTTTTTGTTAAAAATGGAAGCAAGTGCTGATTCTTTTGCATCTAACATCAAGTTTGTGCAAATAGTAGAAAAATAGAACAACCTAAATTTTTCTGCGTCTATAAGCATTTCATTACTGGTGCAACTTGTAACTATGCTTCTATGCAGATTGGCAGAACTGTATGGGTGCACCCAGTATTTTCGCTTTTTCTTTTTTCTTCGCTGTAATAATACCGTAAGTATTAATGCATCTTCATCTGACGACATATCGTGTCGAACTGGTGTGCGAGTACAAAGGTTTTGTCTACAACATTTTGTTTGCGACGAGCATCCAACACACGTCGTAAACAAAATTCATTCGACATGTCGTATAAGTATGTGACCGGCCTTAGGCAGCAAAATTTAATATAGGTTTAAACCCAAGTTTAGCGTTAATCAGAGCTTTATTACAATTAGGTATATTTCTATTAGTTAAACGTCACCTTAAACCTACGCTTAAGTTTAAACATCGATTGAAATACTGGTCCTTAGATACCTTTTTTATTTCGGTTTCATTACATGTGCGTGGAACTTTAAATGAGTATATAAAAAGTTTGAAGTTTGTTTTAATTTTAAACTCTTTTCATCGACTAATTTATCCCTATTTGTGAAGTCCTAAAAGAGCATTACTTGTTCAAAAATATCAAATAAAAGAAGTAAAAAAAACAGTTTTAAACGAAAACAAAATAAATTAAAATTAAAACACCATAAACCACTTATAAATGCTTTGAAGTAAAAGTGGTAAGCGATCCTGTTAAAAGTAATCTTTAAATATGGCAATTCATTAAAATTTTAATGAAAAGCCACAAGGCTTGTTATATTTTATAGTTTAAATATACTAGCAAAATATCTAAATTTGTCTGAAACGGTTTCATCACTTTCAAAGGATAAAGCATTGACGATGTAAGATTCTTTCCTTTAGGAAGTGCTTTTATTTTTTATGTACAAGAGTTTGATAATATTTTTGTGAAAAGCAAGTTTTAAAATTTACCTAGCTTAAAAGCTTTCAACTTGTAAAGGTTTTTCATCTTTACTCTTGCCATCTTCCAGTCTCATAAAGAGACTCACCTGACTCAAAAATTCTTAGGCGCGTTTAAAAGCAAATGTTCCCCACCACAAAATTATTTTTAAAATTGAATTATAATAGATAAAAATTAAATTTCAATCTGAATATGAAAATCTATCAAATCCTCAGTCAAAATATCTTCCAATCGAGTAACTCAAATAACGACTGACTGCAATAGCGATTAAAAATAATCGCTTGAAAGCTTCGGCTACCATTTCTCTAATAACATGCCAAAAACGACGCAAATGTTAACTGCGGGACGTATTATTAACAGCGGGGATTTTAGCTAAAAGCTGAAAGATACGATTGAATTCTAAAATAAAACAATAAAAACTAGGGATATGAAAATGAGAACAAATCCAACTACGGGCGCACGTAAAAACACACTTAAGCTCCCTTAATTACTTTAAAAAAGTAAGTAGACGTGAAAGAATATTTTGCGCAAAACTTAAAAAAAAATTATTTATAACTTCATTAATGATAAAATACAGATTTTTTCTTTTTTAAATGCTTTTATAAAGAACAAAAACAATCTAACGTTAACAACGTTACCGTCACTTGGAAGTGGAAAAGCTATACAAACTTTCAGCTTTTCGTATAATTAAATGGATGTCGCGACCGAGGTCATTAGAAGTAAAGTTTTTGAACCACTACTTCTCACTAATTAACGAGCCAAGTCCTATACATTATTATATTTTTCTTTTTTAATAATATACTTACGTGTACGACAAAACAATTAGATGTTATTAACGTAAACTTTTTATCTCTTTTGTTAGGGGCTACTTGTTCGAATTAATGCAATTTCATGTTATGGTGATTGTATTAGCCAACTTGAAATTGTATTATCTAACTTTACAACATGAATTTCATGTTATTTCAAATGATTCCTTTGATTACCTGCACTCGACGCTATTTTCTGAGCTTTGTATGCACTTTCTAGATGTGCATCGTTAGTTTAAGCATTAAAAAATTTAATGTTCCGACACAAAAATCGCTTTGATTTTTATCTTCAAATTTTTACAGATTGTACATTGTCTCACCTACAACATACACAAAGAAAAAACTTTTCTAAATTGTAATGGAACGCGAGGGATATTTCTAAATAAAAACAAGGATTCGCAAAGCTCTAGAAAAGCATGAAAGGAAGTAGATAGAGAACTATTTTATCTTTGTACATTCGTCATTTACACCTCTTTTATTTACACCATAAGTATCATAAATTGTAGTTCGTTCTAATTGAGAAATTAATTCGTAGATGAGTGCAGAAACTAAAAATCTCTTCTGCTCTCAGCCCTAAAATTTTTTCAGAAAGATAAAAATCCCTGCAAAATTCTAACTGATCGGAAAACCTTAAAGGCCCGTTCACACACACATGCTTGCCTTCCGGTTTGCCTGTGCAGGCGGCCGGCACAGGCCATATGAACGCTGTCCAGACGCTATGGCATGGCCTGTGCAGGCCACCTAAACGGTGTTCACACGCTCCGGTTTGGCCTGTGCAGGCAGCCTGTACAGGTCACCTGAAAGCTGTCTGGATGACCTGCACAGGCCAAACCGAAGAGTGTGGATATCGCCGCCTGCACAGGCAAACCGGAAGGCAAGCCTGTGTGTGTATACGAGCCTTAAGCCATGCTTCAAAGGCCTGGACTCGAGATTTAATTATATACGGGCCTTCCAAGGGACTATGGGAAGTTATATAGTCCAGAGGTTCAGGTTCAATGGTTTACGACATTAGTAACAGCAAAAAGTCCTGTCATGGTTGAAACACTTTTTAATAAAAGAAAAAAATTCTCTACTATAACGAAGAATAGCGAATGGACTCAATTCCCACGATAACTATGAAGGTATTAAATAAACGTCACAATTTCCTCAGTTGTCATTTATTTTCACTAACGGGAAGCTTCTCATAAATGATGGTATTTCAATATAATTGATTTCTCAATCAAACTATTATTAACTGATTTAAATACGTTCCTACTATATTTATTCAGTTGTAACCAACTTCTGAAGTGGACTCAAGGCACTTAATTATAACAGAATCAACTAATCAATTCTAAACCCACCATTTATGCTTCGCTGGAATCTAAATAAACAGAAAATGCAAGCAAAAGATGCAATTTAATTATACAGATCACGAACTTGTAATGCGAGGTACTCAAAAATATTTTACTTCAAGAATATGCAACGTACAGATAGAATTTTTGCTATTCGTTATATCAACCTCTTAAATTCATCTCTAGACATATAATTAGCCTCGATCATTTTCATGAATTTAATAAGTGTAATGGAGATATAACATATAAAGAATTTCGAGTGAAATTATACTAAGATATAATGGATACCCTGGCAATTATCAAGGACCCAGGGGTTGGGTATTTTCAGAGGTGGGAATTAATACAAGGGTGAAGTGGAAAGCCAATCAAGAATAGCTGCCGGTATATAAACTTGTAGTGCCCCCTAACACAGCTATTAATTATTGTGGATTTTACGCTTTTACTTTGAGAAATAACGTATGAATAGAGAAGTAGTATTGAATTGTTTTTGTATTTTATTTGCCCTTAAAGCAATTACCGTTGAATAAAGGTACATCTAACTTCAAAGAGACCTTCCGCAGCATTAACCTACGTCCGTTAAAACTCTTCAGTATCTAGGGAAAATTTATTTGTGTCCACTGCAGTTCAATTTAGATACTAGCAATTATCCTACACACATTTATAGACTTCAACAATAACACTTTATCCCTTTGAATTAGATCCTATACATAAATAACCATATATCAGTTTTAAACTGCCTGCATACTGTTTAAAAATTTGATGCCGATATTAGTTAATTGAGAGCTTTATAGTACCGCTTGAAAAACAATAAACGTAACAAATACACATAGACTGATATTTAAAAGAAAATTTAAACACTAATACTGTGGCAGAAACCATGGGTAAAGTGTGCACGTGCCTTTAGCTAATAACGCAATTTCAGCATTATATTTATTTTAATTTTGGAGTCGATAAAAATCAATGAAGTCTTGAGGTCTATGTGAAAATGGTATTTGAAGGCAACTACGAGAACAAACAATATGTATAGTCAATAGCTCTTTTGAAATAAGTTTTTATAAACTAATAAGCTTTCAGTAGACTGGAAAACTGTGGATGATGGGGATGAAAATAAGCAATAAAACAACATTTGAAAGTTGAAATAAGTAAAATTCCTTACAGTGTTGAAAAGATGAGATAACGAAGATTGAAAATGCTTCTCTTTCTATTTTAACGTAACAATTTTCTTCGCTATTTTAACTTTTAATTAATATAGCTTAAAAAATGAACTGAAGTATCAATGAAAAATTGTGGACACGAGATAATTGATCGCTTTTTAAAGCGACAACTATTTTCCAATAAAGCGTTCAAAATAAAGAATTTAAGCAAAAAGTAAGTAAGGGAATTATATTACGTATAGCTTACAAGAATATACGAAGAAGTGTTCCCTTCTGACATTTTTAGTTGAAAGATGCCAAGATCCTATATTCGTTTTTATTTCACATGAATGTTTTCAGGTCGTTAGTTTTCATTTTCAATTTGTGGTTCTCCCTAAATATAAATTTTCCCTTTATACTAGTCAAGTTATACATAATTTTAAATGAATTTTTCTTGCCTTTTTTCGCCTAGTAGGTATGTATGAAAATTTACCCTTATTTAAAAGATCATATTATTGTCCCTCATACATTATTTATGAGTTTATAAACACTTTGTTATCTTAAATATAAAACGAAAATACCAATTGTACGTGTACCTCGCACTTTCATTCGTATATGTTGTGTAATATATAAATCACTCTGTTATTTGTCTACATTCTGTACCGAATCCAATTTGCTCCTGCTCATCTTGTTTATTCAGGACTGTTCCGTTTGCTAACAGGATTGCTTAAGCAGTTCTAAACTGTTGTTCGCATTTAAGATCAAAATTATGACTCAAAATTTTCATTAAAAACACAAACGGTCATTTTTCCACTATACTTAAAAGCAAAACTCATTATGTACTAGCGTGTAAAATTCAACAAATTTTATTCAAAAATTATCATGTTTCACACTAATTTAAATAATTTCACTTTATTTATTATCCTCGAAATCTTTTAAAAAAATTTTTATTAACCCATTAGTGCCCACCGACAATCTAGCCATTGAAAATTTGTAAAATCTATACAAATTGTCTATAAACAAGACTAAAGTTAATTAGAACCAAAAAAAATTTTTGTTTTGTTTATGGTTTTTGAAAAAAAGACCTGTACCCAAGCGAGTACACTGGGCTAATGAGGGTACAAAACGTATAAAATTGAAATTTTTTTATTTGTTTGAATTTTCGTATAATAATTATTAAAAATTTTAAATAAACAGTTTTTTTGCCAATGCAACATAATTAGATACCTAATATTAAATTATTTTATCAAAACAAATAGAAATATTTATCAAAATAAAAATAAAGACGTTTTAATTTCCGGAATGAAATAGTTTAAAACATTCTGGTTCAATACAAAGCGCCACCATGCATTTTTCACAAATCCATCTGACTCTCATGTTGCATTGACGACATCTTTTTGGGTTGTCGATCCTTTTGGGAAAATGCCCCACAGGATCTTCTAAAATGCTTCTTGGTAACGAGCCGGATGGTTTGATATCGATCTTCGTTGAATAGCTTTATTGTAGGACCTTAGGTAATCGCGAACAATGTTTCTCTGGAACAACAACAGGTCCATTTCGTCATCTTTTGTGCTTAGGTCATAAAGTCTCCAAGCATTTACAACTGTTACGTACCCACGTTAGTGGGTGAAAAGCACCCACCACAATTTCTTCCCATGAATACTAATTCTACAATTATTCGTCGCCTGATCAAGTAAGTCCCCCCCCCCCATTGACAAATTATAATTTTTAAAAAGCAGAGGTTGAGCGACAGATAATTTTTTTTTTTACCACACCAGCGTTTCACTCTCCCAAGAGGTTCTACTGAATCATAATTAGTTACCATAGTAACAGAACTATTGTCATTCCACCGCACAAACAAAATCGAACTTGTTTTATCGTAATGATAATCGTAATGTCCACGATCTCTTTTTTTCATTTCGGTAGAGGGTACAAGAGGGCACTTCTTTATGCGATTTTCACGTACCGTTCCCGTGGCTCTAAAACTATTCTGACGAAGAGAATCTAAAAGTTCGTAACTAGAAAAATAACAAAACCAATGCCTAAATTTTTGTTTACGCTTGCATCTCCGATGTTATCAATTGCCTTTGATAGCGTTTCAAACTTTTCGCCATAGAACGTAGATGGACGAATTTCCGGAAAATGCATTGTATAGATGTTCAAAATCTATAAGATATTATATTTATGTGAATTTGTATACGTTAAAACCCGTTGTACTCGCACGGGTACAGTGAAGTTTATATCAACATACAGGAAAAACGTTGCAAAATTTTGATACGACAATAAGTCAGAATTATTGATATATGTCTTATATAAAACATATTCAAAAAAAAAAAAAAATTATAACTAAGAAATTTTGTGATTACTAATTATAATTACAAATTGAACTTACCAGAAATATCTTGCAAATTGGACGTGCAACCACAACTATAAAACTTTGTTTCCTGAACAGAGCTAAATATATATAAAAAATTAATACCTAATGTGTAAGAGGAACCTTTGTTTAACATTTCGGCAGCGCCAGTAATTTAATATCTTATCAGCAGTTATCAGTAAAGTCATGTCTTTTAGCTGTACTCGCGTGGGTACACTGGGCGCTAATGGGTTAATGATGTCTCAACATCTTTGAATTTTCTGTTTTCTAATTTTAATTAAATTATAATTCAGCCCCTGAGTCTGAGTAAAAAGAAAGTGGGGTTGTAAAATTTACCATACCTCAACTGAAATGTAAATAATTGAAATGAAGTGAATTGAAAGGTACAAAAAGCAACTGAATTTTTTTGACAAGTGATCGTCAAGGAAAAGAGTCCCGATTGAGAAAAGTGGCGCGAAGTAAAGTACGTGATGGGAATACGTTGTGGTAAACATTTCCCTTGTGAAAGAGACTAAAGCTTAGACGTATCATTCCAGAAGAGAACTTGTAAATGAAAGAAGGGAAAAATACGATTAATATCTAACTAACACCAACACGAGGGTTAGTAAAAGTAGCAAATGAAATAAAATATAAGGGTTTGTCCGGTAATAACAGATTTTATCGGCAGTATCAAAAAATATTTTTTGAACAAGGAAATACCCTTTTACACTTTATAATTTTGAGGTGAACAATTAATCCGTTTAATTTAACTTTTGTTAAAATTAAAAAAAATTTCTCAACTTTTCTACATTGTACCAATTAACCAAACTCATTCTTGTTCTTATCTCTTTAATTGTTTCTCAGCAGACAAAGCATATAAATTTCTTGAAATGTTGGGGAATAGCAAGTAGTCTTACTAATTGTATTAAGATCTAAATAAATTAGCACCGATTTTGTTATCGCAACGTTTTGTTACGCTTAGGCGTTATTATAATACTGAATATTTTAATAATCATATATCACTTGTATATTATCTCAATTATTCAGTTTAGTTACGGCAATATATTTTGATTATTCCAAACAAACTACTAGCAAGTGTATAAATTCGATTAGAATACTTTTCATAAGAAATTGTCCAAGAAGAGAAATATCTTACAATTTGAGAACATTACTCTTACAAAATTAAAAAAAAAGTTACCACCACAATATAACGGCTATTTAATTTTTAATTTGTAAGAGAAAGAAGATTTACTCATTTACATTTTACATCCTAATCCAAAAAGTTTAGATTCTGTTTGTTCAAGTTTTGAATTTAAAAATGCTATTAATATGTAAATTATTCCTTTATTAGTTCCTCAAAGTTAATTTTGAGATGTAGTTTCATCATAAACAAGATTAATCCATCAGAATCAGAAACATATACAAGCAACCACCCTTCAAAAGAATTTGCTGGCGATGAAAATCTCATCTCATTTTAATTTAGACTTCATAAAAAATTTCTTCACGCAGAAAGATGAGAATTAAAATTTCCCCGACACGATGGTTTCACATTTTAGTAAAGTCCATAAGCAGGGGTGGATTTAAGAAGGACTATTCTCAAAACCTAAAATTGTAGATAGTGACTCATTCCTATTATGGGATTGCTCATAATGCTGTACCCGCTGTACCAAAAAATCTCGATGTAATCTACTCTTCATTTGATCACTGATACAATTTTCTAGATTTTTGGTATTTTGATATAGAGCCACAGGCCTAAACGTTTAAGAGGACCCATTCTGGGTCCAATGTGCAATGCCAAAAACGGAGTTTGACTAATTATACATTAAAAATCGAATGAGAGGCGAAAGTTTTAGTTCCAGGTCTCGCAATTTCTATGTCTGCCAAGTCCTCTCATTTACCTCAATCTGTATGTAAATCTACGTCTCATTTTATTTATGGAGCTTTCCAGAATTGTTCTCAATAAGTTTCCTATGTCTCCTGGTCACACAGCTGCTAGCAAGATCGAGCAGTTAAGTTTCTTCTGTAATTGTCCTTTGTAATGGAACCAAGAAAAAAAATGTTTAGGTCGTTGCTCCTCAAATTACCAAAATGAGGTTTTCCTTAGAAAAGTTTTCCTGCTTTTTTACAATTTCTGTTTAGCCATAATTCTATTTAGCATAGACGTTAACTGTTGGGTAATTTATATAATTTATCTTTTTACGAAAAAAACTACTTTTCTAATGATCTTGTTGAAGAAAAGACTTAAAATAGCGTGACTGAGTTTCACGTTTTGCTCATAAATTTAAAGCTGGGTATGAAGTTAAGGTAGACAAAAGTAAACAAATTCTCAGGTATCAGGCAAAATCATGATTTCTAATAATATATTTTGTTAAATAATACACGCTAGCTAAAAGTAGCAAAACTTTACTGAGTAGTTAGAAGTACTTAATGTATATTTAATGAATATTTTATTGATAAAACACCAGACTTGCAAAATATCGAATTAATAAGAAATTAAAACTTTAAGGAACTTTTATTAAAATACCATAAGAAATTAACTTCATCAAATATAAAATTTATTCCGCACATGAATAATGCACATTTTAAATACACACCAGGCCACTTGTAATTAACCCCCTTTAAATTAATTGTATGATGAGAACTTATTATTGCCATTTCTACAACTTTAACATATTGCAATCATAATGAAAGCTGACAACTAGAAAATTTGCAAGTGATCTGCATTTCTAAATTGAGTTTCGATCTGGTTTTAAAACACGCAACAAATAATCAACTTTCCTAAAAAATGTACAGTAATCAACCATCAGGAAAATTTAAACCTCGTTCACTCAAATTTCAATTCTCATTAATCAATTTACCCCAAGTCAATAACAATTTGGAATTTTCTTTTATTAAATAAGTGCAAATATTGGAATTTTATTGTCTACTCCTCAGAGATACATTGAAAGAATTTTTTTATATACAGGGTGATTAACAATTGGAATCTACATGTTCCAGGTTCAAATCGTAAATCCGCTGTCTATCTGGCATGTTATCTGCTTCAGGATTTTTAATAGCAGTAGGCTACTATCTCTGTCCATTGAACAGATGCAGCTAAGCCACCAAAAGCGGGCGATATTCGAATAGAATTTTTTTATTGGTCGAATTTTGAAAATACGCTTTACAACACTCACACAAAAAATGACATTGAATTTGTAGGGAGTGGCTTAGCTGCATCTGTTTGGTGGACAGAGTGTAGTTTACAGTATTTCGTTAAATTTTACACCATCCAAAAAATAAAAAATTTCCATTTCGGTTAAAATCAGTTAAAATTTCATTGCGGCGGGGCGGTTCTAAATTAACCTACAGAATAGTGGTTAAGCTTAGTCTAAGGATCACCTTTGTACATTCAAAACTGAATAATTTGAATTTCACAGCAAAAATTCTTGTAATTTGGTATTTATTTCTAAATACTGGAACAAATAGATACCTAACCGAGGAATTCAACAAAAACAAAAATTTCAAACTGCTCGTTTTACTAAATGAAAATTAAGCTCATTATTACGCACTCTTAAGCCACTTGGTTTCCATTTCAGTATTCCTCTCCGATAATTTCCGGGATCCGAATGATGAGGCACAAATTTGAGACACCCGCCAAAAGCAATAAAAATAAAATATACACCACCCCAATAATTCACTTCAAGTGAAAGGGGGTAAAAACAACTCAGATCAATGTATTGGAAACCAGTTGATTGGCTTGAAAGAACCGATTTATTTGCTATCACCATTCTTAGGCATTAATCAGATAAACTTTCTTTTCTCTTTCACCCTGAAAATAAGTTTAGTTTTAATACCCCGCAAATTAATTAAGACACCTAAACTAATCAAGTAAAATTTACTTTTAAACGAGTTCACATGCAAAGAAGTAATTTAAAAGTACCCGACATATTTTGCAATTAATTATTAAATTATAAGGAATAAGGATATTAAATATTTCGCTAAGATATTTAATTTTTTTACACAGTTTCACTGCACTGATTTCGAGTTGAGACAAAAGGTTGAACAGGGGTGGCAATTGCGTAGAAAATCGATGTTAGGGTATCTGCATGTTGCAAACAATTGTTCTATGCGGTGATGCGACTTTCTAATCACCGTAATTTATTTAATTTCGATTCAAATCGACAAATACTTTACCGAATTAACATAACGTTATGTAATTAGTAGCGTGTTATACATGGCATAAAATGACAAAATTTTAACGATCGTCAAAGTGAAGCATTGACAAGGGCGTATCACCTATATTAGTTAAATTAAGTTGAAGGCTGTCGCCTAAACCGCACAGGGAAATAGGACGGGAATGTAAAAGCAATTATTTAGAACACTTATACCCCGACCCTTAAGAATTAATCCCAAAGTAAATAATTAATGTTATCTTTTTCGCTTGGATTTTCAACCGTTTAATAATAGTAGATTTTTGTTTAAATTCACCCCTACCCCAATACTTTGGTTTCTCAAGTTGCTGAGCACGAAATTTTAATTCTTATTAAAGGTGGGGACTATTAAAACTATATCCCCAATTTTTAAACTCAAAAGAAAGACACATAGGACGTCGGTGTGCTACTTGTCCGATAAGAAACAACCCAGGGCTGTCGTGCTTGATAAAGAACGTACGAGCACGAACCCATATAAAACGGGATAATAATAAATTAGACCCCAATCGATGGAGATATCAACTTCTGCTTTCTACTTTATGTGAGAAACGTGGCTGCCGATATTCCACAATGCCATGCTATAAGAACATGAACCGCGCCGCGCTATAATGTAAGATGTCAAGTTCTTAGCACGATTAGTAGTGATTTTCTCCATTTTTTTGGTATTTAATGTTTTTATTCCGGGATATAAATAAAAATAAAAACAAAAGCTAAAAAAATAAAAATTGACGCGAAAAAGATTGTTTTCGATAGTAACGCAACTTTTATCTTACACGAGTCCGCTTTCATTGGTCCATCTGCGATAAAAATCGAGCAAATCTCGTAATGCTACTCGATTGTTCGTTGTGTCGGATGTTCCCTATTTTGATTCATTAAAAAGTCCTAAAATTTTGTAAATTGGATTAGATAAATCAAATAGTGCTCGCTAAATGTATAAAAGTGAAAAAAAGAAATTTTTCAAAGGCCAAATCAATAGTTTCATTTCGGCACAAACCGAAGAAAAGCTTTGTTAAAGACACGAACAAAAGTTGCCAGATTAAGACCCAAGTTGACTATTAATTCGTAATTTTAAATGTTTGTGGAATCATGAAAGAAAATGTTACGTAATAAACGATCACGAGCAAAAAGCGATGAACCTTTTAATAAACAATAACAAGACGTAGCGGTAAGTTTAATGATAAAAGAGAATTTTAGCTAAGTTTGTGCAGGGTAGCCTTTAGGCATTTAATCAAAATGACAAAGCTTTGAGAGCTTTTGCTACATTGTCACTGTAAATGTCAAATGTTAGAACATTTGTAAAGTGCGATAATAATCTCTTAGACGTTTTTAATATATTTTACACGCAAACTTACGCTAGAAAAATTTGCGTGATATTTTATACCGAATAAATTGGTTATCAGGAGGTTGTGACCGCACAAAAACAAAATGATTTCCATAACTGTTTAAAATCAAACCAAAACTACTAATGAATAAATACCAAGTGGATATAAGACTCCGTTCACACGAGCGTTGATAATAACGCATGTTTTACTGATCACGTTCGTGTCACCCCTATCTAGATATAACATTAAAGATCGAAATAAAGATAGGTATACTTTAAAAGCCACAGTACGAGTCAAAGATATTATCAAGACACCACGTTATAGGCGCCAAATGTAAGCCTAAAATGTAGTTGGAATTTTTAAAAGGCGCTTGGTTCTTAAAGGCCTTACGTTGGGCGCCAAATTCAAAGCGAAAACTTCGAGTCTTCTTTACGAGTTAGTGAAGGTTTTACAATACACATTTATCTTTGGGATTTGGTTTTAGTCTCAGTATAAACCGATTCAAGCTATTGTTAAAACCTCTTTATACATACTTTATAAATTAAATCCTGGGGATAAATGTGTAATGTAAAATTGAGCCTTAGTCAAGATTTAACTTTCAAAATGCAAACAGTAGGTTATAGTAAATCATAACCTATAGACGCTTAGTAAAATAAAAACGTTACATGAAAACTTGACAATTAAACGAGCTGAAACATTTTCCGTTTTCATTAACTATGTGACAGAATATCAAATTGCATTGCATGTTGTATATCACAAAAAATTGATAGTATTAGATTAAAATTAAATTTTGAAAACTTTACATTTTGAACTTTTTAAACCGTACAGTTGTATGTCAGTTTAGAAATATATTGTTTTTGAACATAACAACGTGACGTGACTGGACTTGACGTTTGTAGTAGTAGCGATCAAAAAACACATCAGTGAATTCAAAAATACAGATCACTTCCGTGCAGTCGATATTATAAATATTATGTTAAAACACAAATTTTGATTTTTCTAAAAAAAAAACCGTTTGTTTATTAAATTATTTAAAATTTTTACACGAAACTCTTATTATTATGCTCGAAGGAAATGTTTAAAATGCGTTAAATTAGGGAAGTTGCTTAGGGTTAAATTGTATGTTTTAGACTTTAATTTGTGTTTTAAACTTCTAAGATTAAAATAATAAATGGTTAGATATATTGTTTTTGATGGGAAATTCAATGCTTGGAAAACCACTACGACGCTTTCAGCGGTTATCTCAACTAAATTACTGGTCTTCATTAATGACATTTTAAGATTCTTCTAAATATTTTTTAAATAATCATTCCCTTTCCCGAGGTTTGCGGATTACAGATTCAACGCGTTGTGCTAGCTGCTTAACGGGGTTCAAAATGGTGAATTTTTAGCAAACCATTTCAGACACTGCATTGTTCAGAGCAGGGGCGTAGTTAGACTTAAAATACTGGGTGGGCAAAGTTTGAGCAGCGTCATTTCTGGGGAGGGCTATAAAATTATGACTAAAAAAATGCACTTACTCTAGTGTAAAATAATTCTTATATTAAATCGAGCCAAAACTTCAACAACGTGGTTTAATGTTTTAGCAGTGGCATTTTCAATATTTAGGGCCTATACCTAAACCTAATCATTTTTAATATAATTGTTTATTTTCAAAATTATTTGAGGTGGGCAGAGCTAGTATTTAGATCGGCCTAGCTCACCTGTGCCCACCCGTAACTACGTCCCTGCTATAGAGAGGCGATTATTATTAGATCATAAAGTGGTGTGGTAGGTGGGTGGTTATGTCTGAAACATTATGTGCTCTGTGTACATTTTTTTTGTACAAATAGTTTCCGTACACCGGAGAAAATTCATGAAATATCATAAAATATCAGCAATAGGTAGATACGTGTTCCACTGTGCAATATAGAACAACTGGATAGGGAACTAATCTAATCCAACCACCTAATAATATTTTATAATAGCTAAGATCGTCTTCAGTAGCCTGAGAGGACGACTTAACGTGCCCTCCGAAGAACTTTGTAAATCATAAAAAATAGTAGAGAGTACGCCAGAAAGATTTTGCAATAACAGAACATATACTTGACTTTGGGGGGCCTCAGGCATTTTTTCGTACGCTTGGAAGTTAAACTGCACCGCTCTTGAGAACAATGCTTAAAAAATTACGTGTAAACAGGGTAAAGTATTAAAAAGGTTTCAAGTTATTTGGCATTAAAATTTTACTCCATAGCTTCTCTGTTGATGATTAAAGAAAACCGAATACTTACACAAAACGTACATCGTTACAACAACATACAATGAGATAAGTCACAAACTTCGTAAAATGTATCTGGTAATGAATATAATTTTCAATAATTGAAATTTAGTTCTAATTATAAGTTTCTAGATTAATCATGGTTGAAAATCGGCTTTTAGTAAAATGCCATAAATATGTATCAGACAACGTGGAACAAAGCCCGTCGTGTTTGAAAACTCATATGTCTACATTTCGTAAGAGATACCTACAAAATAGTTTTTCCTACCGTGTAAAGACGACATTAGTAGGAATCTGCACGATAGAAGAGATAAACAGCCCAAGGGGAGTAATAATGAGATGAAGGCGAGCTCATTTTAAATCGAGAGAGACAAAGTATATTGATTAATTTTAATCTCGAAAGTTTCGTGCATTTTTTAGATAAAAATAAAGTCTTCATACTGCAGCAATTATTATAAGAACAAAAGCGCTCATTTTCGTGATATCCAAAAAAACATAAGAGAAGTTATTAGGGTTCTTTTCGAGCCAGTTCCACGATCATTTCGTACTAGTTTAGTCTATTGTAATTCGCATCACGATAGCAAAAAAATTTACTTTTTTTTGAATCACCGAAAAAGAATTTTCCTTGATCTACTAATTTTGAAACGTTATACATAAAAAGAAAATTTACATTTGAACTAAATTAAAATAATTTCGAGAAGTTTGATGACAATAAATTTAATGATTGCTACAAAGACCTCACAGCGTGATTATTTTTCTGATGTAAAAGCGTCAGTCGGACTGTAATATTTAGTATTTAGTTTGAAAATAAATTAGAATTCAAAAATAAATGGAATTTTCGTGTTGGCAAATTAACCCATAAATAATTGAGCTAATACGTGGTGAAAATTAGAACTATAATTAAAGAGGAATAACCACGATCTTATTCCTAATTACTACTACAATAAATCAGTGTGTGAATCATAATACTAATTTAAAACATGTGATCCATTATAATATGAAGTTGCAACTTGCCGACAATGGTGATGTATGTGATGCACGTCGACGTTCTCCGATGGCTGCAACGCGCCTCGAATACCCAACTCAAAAACTAAATACTCGGCTACCAATAGTAAAGATTTCGTAAAATAAATCACAAGTTTAGCACACAGTTGATAATACCCGTGATGTGAATTGAAATTAAGTTTAAGGTTAAAATTAAATATTTGTCGATAATTTGTATGGGTGCATCGAGTGCAAATTCGTGCTTGTAATTTTAAAACAACAGAGTTGGATTAGAGAAGCTGCAAATTACATTTACTCATAAGATATATTTATGTTTGTATTTCCGATCTAACTCTACAAGCCATATAAGGGGCTTCGCAATCGTGGAAATTTAAAAAAATGAAATTTCTATTCCAATTTTGATAATCGTATTTTTGAAATAAGAAAAGCGTGGTTGGAAGAAACTGCAACAAAACGAATACTATAATATTTTGGCCGTTTCTACATACACATATGTGTAACGATATTATTTTTGTGTACATACGTATCCTATTCTACATTAGCCTTTTATATCTTTTTATATGGGGACCCATTTTATGTATGCGCTATGAATAATAAATTATTATCTTTTGAATTCAATTTTGTAGCTTCCTGCAACATTTACCAAAACAAACTGACGCAAAATAAGGATTAAAACAATTAGCTATCATTTAATTATAGTTGCGTTAACCAGATGGTCGTTAAAAATTATATAAAAAGCTTACATTTTTAAAGGGTTTTGGTATCGTTTGGAATGCCCATCACGTTAAGAGAAAATTTCTTACCTGTAACAAAAATAAAGTTATTACAAATTGTTGAATTAGTAGGTAGGTACATATTTTTAAATTACACAGGAACCAGTCCATGTGGACACACGTATTTGAATTCTAATGAATTTTCCTGTACATTTAGATTTGGAGGCTTGAATTAGAAACCTCGATGGTTCCGATGGATGAGAACCATGTTATTCAAGGTTTTTCTATTTATTTTGTTTGTATTTGAATGATTGTCTATTTCACAGTTAACTGAGAGTGAGATTGGTGTGAAGCAAACTGTGTGGCGCCCTAATTATTATATATATTTTACCTACGCCTTTCTCCACTAGCTGCTGGCAACCTCACGCTAATCTTGTGTTTACTTGTTTGTTTAATTTGAAATAATAGTTACAAAAGTTGTTCGCCACATTAGTACAGTAAAAAAAAACAAATCTCAAGGTTCAGGGTTCATTTAGAGAGGTTGAAAGCCTATCTTGGTACTGATCTTGCATTACAAGACCTAGATCAAAACTCAGACTCTAGTCTAAAATTTAATACCAAGACTAACACTAGATAAAGTCTTGTGTAAGTATCTCTAGTGGTGACCAAGATCAAGATTATATAGAGTTAAGAGTTTTTCCAGACCAAAATTATTATTATTTAGTCTTAATTCTTTCAATACCAAGAGCGAGCTTCGAGTGGGTCTTGTCTTGGTCCCGCGGATCTCTAATTCCGTGTAGTGAACTTTTTTGATCTCGAAAGCACCACATTAAAAAAATTCGCGACAGCCCATGAACTAATTTCAAAACATCTTGGGATAGGTACAGAATACTATAATATGCACATTGATTTACTTTGACAGAAAGAAATAATTATCATTTCATTTCCAGTTCCAGGATCCACAATTATAATTTCCTCAACTTAATAATATAACGTATAGTAGAGCTGAACAAACAACGTTTTATGTACATCTTTTTAAATTAAACCGACATTGTAAGTGCTTATTTTTCATTAAAACGACAACACAAACTATCGTCTGAAATTTTTTTAAAGCTAAGCTTATTTAACAATCGTTTTAGAAATTAAATAAAGTTTAGTGTTGTAGACAGCGTCAAGAAGCGCCACGCTTATTTTTAAATTTGGAAAAACGATTGCGACAAAACGCTGACTAACAGGATCATTTTAATTTAATTTTCTTGTTTTTTTCAAGTTTATTTTACATTCCTTTGTAGAAAACTCAACTTTGGAATTTTTGTAGTAAATAATTTATTAAAGACGCTGAAGTTGAATAAAAAGTTTAATATGCAGGGTGAGTCTATCTAAAGCCACGTTGAAACTGTTGAAAATAGAAGATTTTCGTATGATAAATATTGTTTCTTGCGTATTTTAGGGGATCATCTTAAAAAAACAGTTAAAAATTTATACTACAATTTAAAAGTGCGGCGCTGAACTAGCAACTAAAAGTGCCGGGTTCAAGTCTCATGTCCCTGGCATATTCGCTTAGTGATTTTTGGACAGTTGTTTGTAAAAGCGTAATTTTTACGCCATCTCGATATAATGTCGTTTTGATTGCTAGGGCCATACTTTTAAACGACAAATAAAGTTAATCTCAAGAATAAAATTTATATTTTTTAGACATGGCAACGTAGCAATGTTACCAGGGGGGATTTGTAAAATTTGGGCCCCTAGGCTAACTCTAGTTTTGGGCCCCTTGGTTTTTTATGAAATTATCGCTCACGTATAAATAATAAAACAATTAAAATACATGAGTCCTCGATTACAGTATTTGTTACTTGTATAGTCCCGCCAGGATTAAGTCAATTATGACGCATCGCAGTATGTAATAAGAAATGTCGGTATAAAATATTTTTTCTTTGTCTAATATTGTAATAAAAAAAGACGTACATAAAAACATACGTCTGCTGTATAAACTATATGATAGATAAAAACGTATGTCGAGCATTTCAGAATTTTATTAGATGTTAGCTGGATGTTTTGAGGTTATGTTATGTCAGTTAAATTTAAATTAGTTTTTTAAATAAAAATTAGTTTTTTCTTTATCACAAAATTTTTAACGTAATGAAGTGGTACGATATAGTACATGGAAAGTTTCTTTGAATGAAATGGACAGCCACACAATAAATTATTGACGATGGTTTTCTTCAAAATTACCTAGCTTTCTCTCAGAAGTAAAATTTTCGGTTGCACTTTTTACTATTTTATACAAAAATTTCGTGTAACCAAAATATTGATTTAAATTAATCAATGCGCTTCTGAGAAGATCTTTGGATTCCTCTGCACTTAACACAATTTAACGAATCAAGGAGTTGATAACTGGGCTGTAAAATGTTATAATAAACTCGTGAAGTTGTGTACCTATGTGAGCATCGACTGAGTAATTATTTTTTCTAAAATTGTTGAATTTGTTGATTTGCTAATCGTGTGATGTTTTTATCGTCGGTTTATCGTCGGGTTCCAAAACCCAGTGCCTCTGCTTCTCACTGTTTTGCCGCCCTTGAGTAAGTCTATAAGCAAAATAGCATTTATACTAGATCATTGATCATCGAGCGACCCAACGTCCTAAAACGCAGGTTTACATTCCACCGTGTGCGTCAGAATCAGACATTTTCAAAAAATCTTGACTATTAAACTTTCTGTCAATAGATAAATCGATCGGAAATCTGTTATTAGGTTATTACACTTCGATTGCTTTTCATTCTTCGTTTAAAGCGTTTCCTGGAATGTATTCCATAATTTAGGACGGAGAGAAAAACTTAAAATAAAGTAAATTGGATGTACAACTTTATTTAATTTAAAATTCCCGCTTAAAATGTACATCGCAACATACTGTGTCGCCACCACGGACAAACAATGAATTAACTTAATTAATTTTGACGTTTCTGAAATTGTGTATTAAGAGCAGACATACGTTTACAACAGATTGATGCTTACACTTTAGAGCGATGAGTCATAATTGACTTTAACCTGCCGGAACTATACCATTGTAACAGCTCATTTTTGTGCGGCCCCTTTGGGCTTGCGGCCCTAGGCTACAGCCTAGGTTAGCCTAGTGGTAAATCCCCCCCTGAATGTTACAATGTCAAAGTTTGACGTTTGAATATAAACAATACAAAAAGAACTTAACCTCAAATTTTAATATTTATATTAAAACGCCAAACTTTGACATTGTAACGTTGCCATGTCTAAAAAATATAAATTTGATTCTCGAGATTAAGTTTATTTGTCGTTTATAATCATGGCCGTTGGTGTAATAAAATTGTTAAATCAGTTATTAAATGACAAAATTTGGCGATTTTTCCGGATAAAACCTAGGACTTTTTTTTTTCAAAAACGTCTAGTACGAACCGCAACGAACAGTGGAAATATAAAAATCAAGTTAAACTTGCACACACCTTAAAATAAAAAAGAAACAAGATTAATGACTACCAGCAAAAAGTGTACAACAGTGTTATAAATTATAGACTTCGTCATTGGAATCTTTGCAAAATGAGTTTAAAAAAAATAAATTTAACTGAAGTGAAAAACGGTGGCAGTAATTAAAGCTTTTTTCTCAAAAAATGATTAATAATTCTCCCAAAATACCTCACTAGACAATACAATTAAGCTATCTACTTCCCTAAGCACAACCCTTATACATCTAAAACTTATCAACTCACATCAAAATTAATCAATTTTCAAATTTTTACTTTGGAAGCCCACATAATTTACTATTAGGCATTATAAGGACACCTGCAAATATGATTAAAAACTTATTGTTGATATAATGTTAGCCCGCATTTTTAATCGAGTAAGGCAATTTTGTTTCACAAAGAACTTGCAGCCGTGTCTCGAGAGAACATGCCCCCAACACCGACGCAATAGCAATAAATTGATTATAATATTGAGTAGAGAGCACCTTCTTTAAATTTCAGGAAACAAATTTTTATTAGTAGAAAAAGAAAACAACGTATGCTCAGTGATCAGTCTACAACGTATGCTCAGTGATCAGTCGAGTGTTTGACTTATGTCATTTATTTGATGAAGAAAGGTTTTAAAGACAGATTATTTTCATCTATATTCCAATAGTTTTCTGATCTGGTACCGTCTAGTACAGTCTGGGACCTAGACTCGAATCCTGGAAACTCCATATTACCTTGCCATTTTTTCAACCTCTTGGTGCATTCAGCCCTTAGAATTGAGAGTTGTAGACTCGAAGACAAACTTCCAATCTGTCATTACTAAGGACCCTAAACCAGTTGGGGTTTATTAAACGTCGAGGTTTTCTTTATTCAGAATAATAATAGTTCTTAGAAAAGCTTGAGTAGATTAGATAAGTTTCTCAACCGATCCCAAAACAATAAACTCTAATTGCTGATATTTACTACTCCAAGGCACACGTATGTATAAACCTGTGGTAATAATGGGCGGTTTAGTTGCAAAGTGCTGGTCACATTACCTACATTATAATGACGGGTTCACGTTTAGCGACCACACTAGCGAACCCCCTAAGGAGTTTCAAACGCTATAAAAAGGGTCTCTTATTATTCCAATATTAATTTATTTTGTTTCAGTAACTACAAGTTTGCTAAAATTAAACTACGTATACCCTAGAACACCCACACGATTAGTGATATGCATTTTTTGCGAGACTAAAAATACTTGTAAGTTCGTAAACATACAGAAGAGTTTTCCATGATTATATCGGCTTTGCGGTTCACGTGGGGATTACGGCTCGGGTGCAATTTCAATTTACAATTGTTTCCATTTTCACGCATATAAAGTTGTAACGAAAAGTTATAATTACATTTCAATAAGTTTAAAAGTTATAAAAATCTATTTTTGAGTTCTTCTCTCTAAAGCAAAAATATCATGACGGAATAAGTAACAATCGAATTATTCTTTGTGTTCGTGTGCGTGATTCAATTTTTGCACGGAAAACTGCGTCAAATACAAACTCAAACAAGACGTCAAGAACATACAAATAATAATCTTTTCAATTGACATTCGACAAAAACTCAAGACGTAGTTGTTTGATAAACCGTAAAAAAGTTGCACAAGAATTTCATCCTAGCGTGTCAAAAATATTTAAATTACAAAATAACAATTTGTTTCAATTTAAGAAATTAAAGCTGAGCGTCTATTAAAAAGTTACATTTTTCGTCTAAAATGAAGCTTCTGACTTTGAAACATAGATTGAACACTACTGCAGAAACGACGTCGAAAACTAACTCAAATTCTCCCCTAGCCTCATCTTATTACCATCGATTTTCTGTATGACTTCTGTTAACGGTGTGGCCAAACATGGCATTTTATCTAACATTCAACTAAAAATACACCTAAAATAAAAATTGAAATGAAAAGAAAACCGAAAAGCTCCACAATGCATAAATAAATAAATGCTACCGTTATTTATTGTAGAAAAATTTCATAACACACAACCGACCTCAGAAAAATGCCATAAATTTAATAGTAAAGTTAAATAAAAAAAGAAGTTGTAATCTCTTTTTAAATAAACTTTTTCTCCTAGGAACCGATGTAAATAATTTCATTAAAAACACTAAATTTAATGCACGAAAATTGATTACATGAACTAAGCATATTGATAAGTGAATTGAAATTCTTGTGCAATAATATGCAAATAGCATGAATTTTAAAGTAAAATATGGAAACTAAATTTTCTATCACAATAAAAATCGTTAGCGCTTAGTTATTTTCAGTACTAAATAAAATAGAACCGCACAGTGATCGTATTTTCTTCAAATTACACGTTATATATTTCATCTTCATTTTCATTTTTGAAGTGTATTCAAATTATCTACCCCATGTCGTCTTAAGTTATAGCTTTTGCCCAATTATAGGTTTACTGGATCTCCCCGGCTTAAAGTGCTCTCCAAATAACGATTATGTGTTCTTGAAGGAAACTACCAGATGCTTACATTTCTAGAAGATTAGAGACCACGTAAAGACGTTGATATCTTCATGATGATGAAATTCTCCATTTGATGACAAATGGCTCCACAAGAAGCACTAGGTCCTTAGGAACTATCTAGCCTCCTGTACCAACATTATCCAAATACCTACCTATACTTCGTCGTAGATTTTGTGGCTTTGTTGGCTTTCGTAATCAACACGAAAATTACTTGAATCGTCAAGATTAAATTCTCTACAATATCAAGGAACACGAAAATAAAACTCACTGTCTCTCACTCCCTCACTGAGCAGTGTAAGCAAGCGCGTAAGAGAAAATGGCGAAACGAAGAAAGATTGGATAAAGAGTCTTGGAAATTTAATTGAATTTTTTTATTATCTATTAAAAATATAGTATTCAAAATAAACGATTATATCAATTATGGGTTAATTACAAATACATATAATTTTAATAAAAAGTTTCGTAATAAAAAAGCTATAAATTATAACCCCTCGCTTATTTAATAGATATAATCTAAAAAAGAAGCAGTTATTTTTTATTGTAACTTAATAAAATTCAAATAAGGCTTCTTTATGATCTTATTGTACAAATTGCTTTGTTATAGAATATTATTTTAACAACTTAAATAAATATATTAGAAAACAATGTGATCGAAAGTCGGACTAATATTTGATGTATCATATTTTAACCAAACTTGTTGCTAAGAAGGGCACGCAAAGCTGTCGATTACTAAGAACCACGTTAGGATATAGAAATTACGTAAACTAATTTTAAAGGCAAAAAATACAATAAAAAAGAATGGAATAATAAAGACATAAAAAATAAGAACATCAACAAACCATGTTCCCCTAACTTGGGGTAGGTACTTACTGGTTAGTTGAGAAAAATTATTTATCGACATAGATGCATATAACCCGTATTCTTTGCTATATTCATTTTAAACTCATAAGGGTTCATGTCTGGCACCATAAGTTGACTTCCACAAAATTCAATTTTAAAACAGTCAGCATAGCATGTATGCATTATGCAAATATCTAATTTTAAGATTCCAAAAATTTTTAAATTAGAAGCTAAACATTATACTTAAAAAATAAAAAGTTTAATTTGGTTTTTTTTTTTCAAAATGAAAAATTTATAATAGTAAATAGAAAAGACCCGAACAAAGTATGTTCGTTACTGAATCAATATTTTCTTAAAGTTATGTTGGAAGTTTTGAACTCAATTAACTCTTAGGTTAGGGATCGACCTTTACAGTAGAATCAAAAGTAACTTGAAGATTGCAAATCCACTTTTATACTACAAGTTTGTTTAGTTAATTCAGATTTACAAACTATTTACCTTTAGCTGAGACGGACTACCATTACTATCTCTGAAAACTCTACTTTTGGTTCTACAATAATTTCACACTGCACAAGTCACCATAATGTCAGAGGGATAATAGTATGTTATTTAATGAGAATAATGTCATAATTACACATGTATGAAATTTAAAATACGAGCCGGAGGCGAGTGTTTTAGTCATCCGAGTGTAATTTAGCCATTATGCGATTTAAATACAGAATTTTATTTACAATAAATTGTAGTTTTAATAAATTTTGCAAAAATGGAGTAAGTATTTTGACCTTATAATGACAGTTGTAAATAAATATTTAAAGAGCTGTAAAATAGGTAATACTACGACGAGGTCATTGGAACAGAAATAATCAGTTCATATGCACGATTAAAGGATTTTCTATTTACTTTATGGGCAAAATTCTTTCCTTTTTGTCCATTCTCGCGCTTTCTCATATTTCTGTGCGATTTGGCACTCCTCAACTCCCATGAAGTTTTACCTCATTTTAAAGAAATTTTCAGAAAACTCATCCAGGGAATAAAGAGGTGATTAACCTTCGCTTCTCTAAAAATAACAAAATTAATTTTATTGCTTGATGTCCAGGTCAAATTTTCGCACCATTGGATGATATCTCATGTCTCATGTGCTGTCTTATTCTATTTATAAAATAAAAAGTTACTTTAAAATAATTTGGTGGTACAGTAGAAGCTTAAAATTAAGCTTAAAGTGGTGGAATCCGTGAGGTTTTTAATTAACAAATAATACGCAAACAATGTAATTCCAATTAGCGTTCCACATGAAACATTTTGAAACCGCGTACAAATGCTTTGACATCGAAAATGTGATCAAAAAGTACATGTGCGTTGTGTGGTCTGATAGGACAAAGGCCTGTAGTTAATTGCAGGAAAATATGATACAGCTGTGCCGCTGTGTTAGCCCGCAGGACCAGTTTCCAGGTTATTGAGGTTAGTATTCGAATAAAAATACATTAACAAAATTCATCTCGTACTTTAATCTAAAGAATGTTAAATTAAAACTCTTGGGGTCAGCTGATATAACAAATTGGTACAAAGTCAAATGTCACGTTACTCAAGTAGTATCTTCTTTGATTATTGTTATTACTAATAAAATTGATTAATTCAATTTATGCTTACAAAAGCACAGAAAACGAAAGTTAATTTCGCTGACATTATACGTAATTATTGATAAAAGAGAAATTTATAGCCATTCATTAAACGCCATAAATTATGTATTACTTTCGGATTACTACAATTCAAAACGAACAATTATAATGCGTTTGATTAATGCATTTAATCCTGTGATGGCAGGAAATTACCTGGTCATAAAAAAATAATGATTATTTCATATCCACTCTGATCTCATAACAGGTGTTGTTTGATTCCGAGGCATTTTCAGGGCATTTTCGTTAAAATTAGAAGTAGAAAATAACAGCAAAAATGTTAAAAAAAAAGTTAAAAATCTTGAAAATGTAATAATTTGAGCATAAAAAGATTTTAAGCTTTATTTAAGATTAAATCCAAAAGGATATTCAGCAGTTTTTGTTCAAAAATACTTCGAGTAACTTATTTTCAGACTACACAGGGTTTCTAATCTATGAAACTCACCAGGAGTCGGTTTAATTCTAAACTTTTTCAACCCTTTTACTCTTTTATTAAGAAGGAAAAGCTATTTAATTTGCTTAAAAACTTACAAATATTAACACATTTGATTTGATCAAAGGATTTTAATTAATCAGTATTACAACCCTTGAAGAACTTCTTACATATCGTTGATTAAATTAGTAAATTAAAATTGAAACTAAAAAAAACTAATACAATGTAAATAAACATTTAAATGATAATTAAAAATAAGAACTACAAATTGAAGCAGCTTAAAACAAGTTAAGTGGTTATTTATTTGACGCACGTCAAGTTTTAAATATTGAACAAGAATATTTGAGAACATAAAAAATTAATATGATGTTCTAATTAATTTGATGTCTGAATAAGGATAAGTTTGATTTGTTCTTAAAATTGTTTAATGTTTGGTAGTTTATTTTGTATTAAACTATTTCTTTGCGGTTCCTTTAAAGCTTAACTCTTTGATCTTACTTATTTGGCTCTTACACGAACCTACTATTTAAAATGCCTCCGAAACGATCCATGTTTATTTATATCATTTTATAAGTTGAAAGAAATAACACCTATCGAAGAGGCTCATAGGATGTATTTTTTACATTTAATTTAGATTCAACAACGATTAGGCAGTTGACAGAAGCTTTATGCTTAAATATTCGTACAGAAATAGTCCATCAATCATTAATATAGATCTTTGATTTTTAAGCCCACTCATGTTTGATAAGGTCTTATTACATCTCTTCCTGAGCAATATTTGCTTTAATCGAGCTTTAATCTCGTTTCATTTTTAATCTTGAACGCCCCCATCCGCTCTAAAGTAATCTATCTGCACCCAATTCAACAGAGGACAGTACCTACCGTCAGTGATGCGAGTCGTAATTTATTTTGTAAATTATGAAATTAATTACCGTAATTTACAGGTAATTTACCGTATGAAATTACCATGAATTAAAATAGTGCAATGATGTAGTTAAATGTTTCCAGTACTGATGCATATTCTGGGCAGTAATTTACAAATTTCAAAATACAATACCTGAGAATTAAAAGTGGTAATTATTTATGTACCAAAATTTTAAATTACAGTAATTTTACATCACTGCCTACCGTACTAAATGGTGTACAATATTCAGAGTGCCGTTCTTTCAAATAAACTTGAAGATCACGTTAAACGATTTAAAAATTTCGACAGGTCAATGGTCACCTGTCCTATTGAGATGAGCTTACATGCTTACACGCAGAGTATTTTCTCGATATCTTCTAAGAAATCTTCCGAGTTTAAATAAGAGGCAACAATTTAACAGAACCTGCCAAATTATCACCAAAACGAAAACTTGAATGGTGAAATAGAACTTCCGAATTATGAATGAGAGAAATTCTTACATTATTGTTCAATAGCATCGTTAGTTTGAATCAGTTATAGTATAAGTACCTCCTTTGTCTTAGATGCAAACAATTACAAACAATCAACTAACTCCAAGTTTTTCTTCTCAAGAATTTTACTATTATTTACTACGTACAAATTGCTAAACACCTTAAGCATTTGTCCCCAAGACAAAAACTAATTCTAATTAAAACTTAGTTTAATCAACAATTAAGTGTTAAAACAAATTTACAACTAAATAATTAGCTCATAAAGTTAAGCAAATAAATTTTACAATGTTTGATATATGGCTCATCTAGTATAAACTTCCTTAAATTCATTCACGTATGAGCAAAATATATGTTGCAGCTTTTAAACTTACTTCTCAGCGGCGTCAATTAATTAGCGTACGCAACGATACCTACTTTAAAAGCGTGTCTGGCTCTACTTCGTCAAACTTAAAGAGATTAAGTTTCTTAAAAAAGTCCACTCACATGAAGGCACGAAGAAGAGATAGCCATGTGTTTGTGTTTACTTTTGCATCTATAATTAGAGAGACACTGGACACCGGCAATCTTAATTAATTAGATGAAGCGTAACTTGAAGGATTTAATTTCGTAGCTAACTAAACGACTGGAATATTGATTAGTACACGTATATCATAAGGTGGTCCCGTTGTTGGCAAAAAAATTAAAAATATTCTGGAGACGCTTTGATCACATGACAATTCTTCCGCACACGTTGATATTGCATAGGCATCAATCTTCATATAAGCGTAAGTGTATCGAAGTAGAGTTTTGTTAAATCCTAGTTCTAAGTTGATTGCTCAACACTTCAAAGAAAATCACATCAAAGGAAATTTTAAAGACAATTTTTTCACAAACGTTTACTTCTTCAACAAGTTATTTATCGCAATAATATTAAATAAACTAACTTTGAGATGTAATGAAATCTCAAGTTATTTTTGATGAAGCAAAAATTATAAATTAAACCCCCTATCACTGTTGAATTTCCTAGGGTTGTTATAATATAAGCTCCTTAATTTCTCTTAAGAAGATCTTTCAAAAACAAATTAATAACCCACGTTGGAATTTGATTCTACTTACATCGAGTATTGATCTTTTGCTCGAGTAAGCCATTTAAAAACATAATAAATATTTAAAACATTAAAGTCCCGATATTTAAGAAGTGAAAGAGAGTGAACAAGTTCTCGAATGGCAGATCTCTGATGAAACTAGTTAAATACAAAGACACGGATGGTTATTTCTAATTCGTGCTTAAGTATTCTGCATTTATAATTTAATTATTACGTAGGAGGTAGGCGAAGCTTATACATTTTTAAAAACATAATTATCTATAGTCTGTTCCAGCCAAAAAGGTTTGTGTTGGAGGTATAGGGAACAGCGTTGCCTGATTTAATATACGAATTATTATTGTTTTTGCACAGAACGCATAGGACCTTGTGGATTTTGTAAGAGTAGGTTATTTGACACCTAATATGGGCATTTAAAACATTTTTACGCGGTATAGGCCTTTTTCATATTGAAAAAATATTAAAAATGTAAAACTTCTGAAAAAACGTTTTTTTAAGCTTTACATCATCTTATCTCCAATTCTATTTGAGCTATCGACTTAATTTTTTTTTTAAATTAAAGTACTTAAATGAGCGCTTCTGGTAGTTTTTTTGCCGTTGTCAAAATATTGTTTATAACATTATTTACATTACAAGTTATATCCGAACTCGCTGTAAATGCATGCATATTTTCACTAATCGACAAACTTTTTTATTTTTGGAAATTGCTATGTACATGCTGCGAAGCAATTGAAGTCCAAATAACGCAGAAGTTTTTAAAAAAAAGAAAATTGATTTACGACTTATAGTTTTTTAGTTATGAATTTTTTTGTGCCGCATTACATTGAAGCGCGTCCCTCGATAACGAAGTGGCCGGCAAGAAATTTGCATTGCATGATCAAAGTACACATTTTTGTCTTAAATACCTTTGTTAGGTAATCAATTTTTGATAATATGCATATTTTGCCTTTTTAAAGCTTTATTCAGTTTATTTTAAGCATTTCAATTTAATTTTTTTAATCAAGGGAACACGATTGTTTGCTTACTAGTGAATAAAAAAATAAGCGTACGAAGCAATTTCTATATTTAAAAAAAATTAAATAATTACAATTTTTGATAAATAAATATATGTATGTATGTATTAATTAATTGTATTAAATTAATTTTATAACGAAAAAAAAATGTCTATATTGTATAAGGCGTGGTAAACTTGCACGGCATACTGGCAACGGTGAGCTAATAGTAAAGGATCGCGCTAATTAGAATACAAGTGTGCGCGACAAAGCTAGTACATTCCTATACCTCCAACACAAACCTTTTTGGCTGGAACAGACTATAGTTATCTTACATGACTTAAGAGGAATAATCTCACGCTCTTAAATGATAGGTACACTTAAGGTTCCACCAACGTATGGTGTTGTAGAAACGAACTGGATCAATTAATAATAATTTTTTTACATTTTTTACAGTATTCGTGTTTACTACAAGAAATCATGTAATCACGTAGGTATACTTCTAAAATTGAGCAGACTCAAGTTGTATAAAGTGTATCTCTATGTTGCGGTATTTTTTGCCATTTTATTCTGCTGTAGAATTCCTAATTTTCTTTTTCTAGAATACAAACTATTGGGCATCTACTTCTTCACTAGCCAAAGAAGTTAACAATTCTACAACAAGACCTTGAAAGTTTCATTAAACGTATGCGAATCTATTTTCAGTACACCAGAAGTTATCGAATACAGAACTCATAAATTTCATAAAATTTCTATCACAGTCGTAGTAAATGGAAGCCTCCACAGGGTAATAAGTTATTTTTTAATTAATTTTTTGGCATCGGTAACTTTAGCCATTAACGAAAATTATAATCACTTTACATTATTCACTTTCACTATTCTCTTTGAGTAAAAATAAAACTTAAAAAACTACAAAATTGTTTTTTAAATTTTATAATTTGTTCATTTTAACAAAAGATGGCGCTGTTTCAGAATTTTCTAGTTTTAGTTTTAATTAATTTTTACGTATGAAGAAAAAATAAAATGTTTCATGCGGAGTAAAAGTACTTTTTTTGGCTCGTTAGTAGTTATCAGACTCAACTTCGTTTCGTCTGACAAGCCCTACTGATTCGTCGAAGAAAGTGATACTTTTATCATTGAGTAACAGAATCTCATCTTATAAGATATAAGATACGACTCTTTATAAAACTCTGTCTGTTTGTACCTCTTCTATCTATGAATATCATCTGTCAGTCTAATTTTATGTCATATCGTCTCATCTGTCATCCTAATGCGTCTTAAGCTTAATTCTCTTAAGAGAATTACCGGAATTTACCGGTCAGTCTCATCTGTCATCTCATTCTATCTGTCACGCATCCCATCTATCCAAACTCATCAGTAAGATGAAATGACATGTGAAATAACAGATTTGATGACAGGTTTGATAACAGATGAGATGACAGATGGAATGGTAGATAGAATTACAGATAATGACAGATAGGATGACGCATAAAATGCCAGATGATATAACAGATGACCCCCCTCTTTTGGTTACAGATTAACATAGTAACTATGGTGATAGATTACCCGGAATTCCCATCTCTCAAAACCAATCCCTATCCTACTTCCTCCACTCTCTATATCTTTTGGACCTTGCTGCGCATTTCCGATAATTCATATGTTTCTTTATTGTGTGTATAGTCTGACACTCAAAGAATTTTGTTAGGAGCGTACTAGAGAGGCTATACCACGTACTGGATGGTCCTCTTATAGCTGTCTAAAAGAAGATATAGATCGCAGAAGGTCCTTCACCAAGTGAATTTTGTCCCATATTAAAACGCGTTACGTGCCACTTGCGCACATTAGGATAAATTCAGATTTCAATGTTTCGATGGTTTCACAAGTGAAATTTTGATGACAGAAATTCTAAAACCTCACATCATCCGATCGGATGGGAATATTCGCCGGTTTACTACAAAGACCTGCTTTTCTATCTGCAGAATCTGGTAATTCATCAATGGGCATTCCAGAATCCCAACATGAAAAAAAATCCAGATATAACGAATAGTTTTTTAATTTGGTCTAGAAATAAAAAGCCATCGTTGGATTGATACTCTGCTTACAAATCCGAACAAAAAACGAAACACATCTGGACATGAACTGAATGCTAAGAAATTAACAATACACTACTCGAGCCTGACATAAAACGTAGAGCATAGCCGAGCATAGCTATAGATATGCTGGAACAATGAGGAAGCTTCTAAGGGCCGAATTACATGAACTAACTATCTTACTAACTAGTTAGTTACTGAATCGGCGCGCGGTTATTCAGTCGAAAGTTAGTACTGAATGCAAATTTCCTGTATGACATGATACTAAAATTTTAGTTACTAGTTAGTTTAGACCAGTTTTTCGTGAGCAACTTTGAACTCCCGAAAATAAACGGTGTTGGAACGATCACGCCGAAGCTGGATTCTGCATCTCTGTCTCTCTAGCGGATTGTAGTAAATTTAAAATTTGTTTTCTAACTTCTCGTAGGTATTATTATTTATACACTACTAGGTAGATAGGCAACAATCATTTACAGGTAAAAATATCAATTGTGTAGGAACACAAAGAATTTAAATAACAAAAAGGTTTGGTTTTGAAGTAAAAATTTATATTACATCCTGCTTAACTTTCAAATACAATAGCTAACTTGGAAAGTCCGAAAGTAATTAGGGGTAAGAATTTTAAATAAAAATCTATCAACTTTTTTGTAATCAAAAAATTACATTTAAAAACTGTCATAACGCGCATTGCACTAAAAGACTAAAATCGTCACTGCGCAGATTTAGTAAATACTCTAGAAACAAATTAGAACAATTTTACATCCAACTTTACTAAATGGGCGGAGAAATTTTGACGTTGACGTTAAAGCTTAGATTCCCGTGTTTTTGCTCCTTCAGTTCATTTAGTAACCAAGTTAGTAACTAACAGTTACTAAATAGTTAGTTCATGTAATACGGCCCTAAGACTATCTAGACATTACTTCCACTTATCCTACTATCAGAAAATATTTTAATATCCCTCTCTGTAAAAAAGTTTTAAGCTTCTTTGTCCATACTGCAGGTAATACCAACAACCAAATAAAAGATGTAAAAAAAAACATTTTCCATTTCTCCCCACCACCAAAAGTTTTCTCCTGTATATTTTGCATATATGAAATAAAAAGTCCGAACAATCGGACTGTAATCAACTATGTACTTAAGAAAATCGATTGTTTGACCAAGCGTTTGGTAGCTAAGTGTAAGTGGGTGGTATATGGTGATTGGTTTTTTATTGTGATTCAGTAAACTACAAACATCTAATGAAGCAAACATGCACTAATTATTAAGGTAGTTTATCATAAATCATCATTACTAACCACGCAAGATTAAAATTTATTAATAACGGGGTGTTTTTCGTAAAAACCTTCCGAATAATGAAAATTCTTTAAAATTTTATGCAAAATGTTGTTGCATGTGATGAAACCATTCCTAATCTTATTCAAGTAGCAATAAGTCACTCCTGTAATAGTATAAATTCTAATCAATAAAAACAAAAATTCAATTAAATTATTAAAATGCCATCTGCTTACATTCAAGTTGATAAACGAGAAGTCAAAATGATTGACATTTGAAATTAAAGAATTTTAATCAAATAAAAAATGCATGACTGCAAAACTAAGCGAGGGACGAAGCTTTATTATTAAAAACAAAAAAAAAACCCTCAGATGACAAACATCATCAAACCGATTCTATACTTCCAAGATTCTTCGACTTTTGTTAATTAATTGTTCACTATGGAAGAAAATTGCATATTTATTAGTAAGCCATTACAAACTGCAATTACGTTAGCATTAACATTTTAAGTTTTAATTTTTTTTATAAAATAAATTTTAACTTGCCTCTAGCAAAGCTATGAGAAGACGTTAATATAATTAAAGCAATTAAGTAAAATAAGGGAGTCATAAATTTTAATTTGCCGCGGGTAAGTATAAAATACAGTCCGGTTATACAGTGTCCGCAAAAAAGTCTGCACCATATGGGATTTTTTTTTATTATGCGTGTTTTTCGAAAATAGTTTTCGGCATCTATCTCTGCATAAAATAAAAGCAAAAATGCGTAAAAAAAATTAGTTATGCCATTTACGCAACACCGCCAAAACGTCTTTTGAAAGTTTCGATTGCCTAAAAATGCCTTTATTTTTCAAAACAGACAAAATCATCATAAGGGAAAATTGTTTTTATTCACCTTAAGATACTAGATACGAAGTTTAAGAAAAAAATATTAACATTTTCATTTTTTTGTTTTTTTGAAAATTCTCACTTATTTATAATTCTTCGGAGTTCTTTTCTTTACATTTAAGTTCTAGAGATCCACTTTGATCCAACAAGATCAAAATATTACGTTTTGTTCTTAATTTAGTCTAATTTTGGAACATAAAAATATTTTCATTGAAAATGATAGGACCATCTTGGACTATTTTCCCATCTCTGAATTCATCTTGGGAAATATTTTAACCGCAGTGGTCACTTATTTTAGAAAAATATCGGCGAATTTTAATTAAAATAAAAACTGACAGATAGAGGTCCCAAATGATGTCCAAATTTACCCGAAATATCCTGACACTAAACTAATATGAAATTTATTTAATTTTCCTATCAACAATGCTTACTAAGACAGACAAAATTGAAATTGATCTAATTCATGGCGAGAACAGAACAAACAGGGATACAGCTAATAGTTTTTACCACTGCGGTTAAAATATTTCCCAAGGGGAATTCAGAGATGGGAAAATAGTCCAAGATGGTCCTATCATTTTCAATGAAAATATTTTTATATTCCAAAATTAGACTAAATTAAGAACAAAACGTAATATTTTGATCTCGCTGGATCAAAGTGGATCTCTAGAATTGAAATGTAAACAAAAGAACTCCGAAGAATTATAAACAAGTGAGAATTTTCAAAAAAACAAAAAAATGAAAATGTTAATATTTTTTTCTTAAACTTCGTATCTAGAATTTTGAGGTAAATAGAAACAATTTTCCCTTATGACGATTTTGTCTGTTTTGAAAAATAAAGGCATTTTTAGGCAATCGAAACTTTCAAAAGACGTTTTGGCGGTGTTACGTAAATGACATAACTAATTTTTTTTACGCATTTTTGGTTTTATTTTATGCAGAGATAGATGCCGAAAACTATTTTCGAAAAACACGCATAATAAAAAAAAATCCCATATGGTGCAGACTTTTTTGCGGACACTGTATATTTATTAAAATTCCTGATTTTAAACTTGTCACTGGAAAAGACTGTATTTAGGTTAAGCAAGCCCTTTTACAATTGCAAATTTTGCCAAATTACAAATTAAGATAACATAAAATGTAAAATAAAATACAAATGTGGTTAACCTACAACCGAGTTTATGTGAAAGCATAAAAGCGCTACCTGAAATCTAAAATAAGTTTTCCTAACACATTTTTATTGTTATTGCTACTGCGTCGCTCTGAAATATGTGGAAATATTGACCACATCCATCAGACAGAACGTAAGCTTGCATTTGTTGAAACAAACATTTTTGTTGATAAGCTCACCTAACAGAAGGTTTGCAGGATTATTATTAAATATAAAGGATTGATAAAGGGTATAATATCAAACACGTTCCTATTTCAGACAGAAAAAGAAAACATCGATGGAACTAATAAAAGTGGATATTACACTAGTTGAATTTAATGTAATACTCTTTGCGAAGTATAATGCTTATATGTCCAATACGGATACATCGATTGCTGAACTAACAGACTAGGAGCTTAAATAGAATCGATGACTCGATACTTAATTTGAAGACTGGAAGCCCAATAAGATGAATCGCTATTACGACTACAGCTTATAACTAATGAGCATTACTGTAACTAAACTATACATTGTGATACTTCAATTGCTAATAAATGGCGTCACTTGAATAGACAATCCTGGAGCAGAAGGATTATACACCGAATGTTGGTTCCCATCGTCAAAAGCATTACGTATACAATAAGAACCTTTCGGAGGTGAGAATAATGACTTTTCGTAATATGAAATGATCGGTGTCCGAATTAATAATTTATTGATACTATCCACTGTTATCGAAACTAGCGTTATCGCATTTTAAACAAAATTCATGTAAACTTAGGGGTAATCCATATTTATTTAATCTAATTTCGGCTTAATGAACAAATCCCCCAAGGACTTGTAAAATTGTAGGAAGCTGCTTAAAATACACAGAAGTTGTAAATCCATAATTTCCATGCAGAAAGATTTATGTTTAAGAACTTGAGCGATACGGTCCTAAAAATTCTGAACGAAGGTCATTGGTTTAAAAAAACTAGACAATCTGAATAATCTTCCTACTTACAACATTCAATTAATTGTAGGCGATGTCATGTCGTCTGACTATGCGATCTTCTCAGTTTTGAAGAGTTCATTTTTTGATGAGTAACTACTTGATGTTGTTATCCTATGCACTGATTCGTTAGGAAATCGCTGGACTGAAAACTGGTAATGTGAAAAACTTCGTGTACATACAATCTCGTGTCTTGGATGCGACCATACCTTCAGAGTAATCTCAATTTTGCTCTCTTCACTACTTCCTGTCACTGCCAATCTTCATATTTACTGTGTATCAATCTCTGGTCTGTATATTAATCGATTGACTGGATGCAGTAGTGTCCTGTTCATTGTTACGAAAACAGCCCTTCTAGCACATTGTGACTGATTCATTGATCTATTTCGTAAGATTGGCTCTAGATTCTATGTTACCCGTTGTACAATTTGTTTAAAGAGAATGAAACATCGCGTTTGTGAAGAACTCACGTGAAGATCATGTGAAGACTGGCGATGAACTGACTGATGCTGGTGGTGTTACTGCACTCTGAAGGTAAGGGTTGACTACCACGGTGGTGTAAAGGCGCAAAATTTAAACTGGACAACCACCGCTACAATCCCATGTAATTTTTGAATAATCTGATCGAATATTAGTAATTCCTCATACACATGGATGCAGTAGTAGTAAGTTGGATTATGTATCTAAGTATTATTGATTTCGGCATTACTTCGAAGAAAGTACGTTCCTTGTAATACAATAAAACAATTTTCCTGAGTTTACAACGTAACAAGAACTTGACGACAGCCAATAGATGTTAAAACATCGAAGAAAAGATAACAAACTGTAAATTGTGATAAGTCTTTTAAAACCTTTCGCGGTTGACTCCTGACATCCACTTTTGTGGAAATTTGAAATGGCAACTACTGAAATTAAATTCTTAAAATAAAAGCCATTACCTACAGCATGCGCCGTCATCTACAGCAGGTGTTTCTGTAATTAGAAGATGGTGAAGTGTGATGAATTTTGTATAGGTCGTAACTCTGGGCTCATAATTACAATGACAAATTTACAACATATGAATCTAATTTACTTTAAAATAATTATTATTATACTTATGTTAATTTTATGACAAGTTACTTTGCTCGTTAATTTTTTTCGGTGCGGAAACGACACGTCTAAAGAGGAAGAAAATAGATTAAAAAATGGCGGCCGAATATTCGGCAACTGATTTTCTCAGATTACAAAGGGAAAAATTATTGATTATTTAATCCGATATGTGCTATTTAAATTCAACAAGTGTTTGTTAACTTTAATACATATTTAAACGAACCATAGAAAAAGTTTTTTTTCTAAACATAGTAAAAGTCAAGAGGTCAAACGTATATGTGAGCAGAGAAATAAAAAACCACCATTTACTTTCTCCTTTCGTGTTTATCAAAAATCAGTGTTTCCAAATAACACCCTCATAATAAAACAAACAATTTAAGATTACTCTGTCAGAAACGATACTTTACAAGAAGCAAACATGTCACAAACGGCGCCACTTTACACTGGAATGCTCTTATAAAGGGAGTTATTCAGCAATAACGCAGATGCTATTTCGCACCCAGAAGGCCGGAAGGGTAAAACAACTTTCTCTTCGGCAACAGTTAAATGAGATAATATCAACGCATTTAGAGAGCGAATACAGATTATTAGCGCTAAATTAATAAGACTTAAATGGTTGTACGTTTTCCACCAGTTACTTAAATTATACGTTTCAAAAATTCAAAACATGCGAGTCAACTTTAATATTTCCTTATCATTAACTTCTTAATTGCATATAACATGTACTTTAATTACTTAATTCCAACCTCTTCATTGTTTTAAACACAAATTTTAAATTCAGTTAAAAATTAATAAAATTAATTCGCTTAATTTAATCCGCAAATTAGTATTGAAAATTATGCTTATTATCTTCTGCATAATTATTTAATAATAGTTTCGTTTTATAACCTTTTTACAGTTGAAACTTTTTTGAAATATTAAGCATGCTTTTAATACAGCTAACGCATAATGTAGCATCAAAATTGGTTAAAAATCAATCGCTCATGCAACACAAAATAAACGCACTTATATTACAATTTTTTTTGTAATTCAAAATGAACGTACGGTTACGATAATGGCATTTTAAAAACTAAATTGATTTTAACATGAACGCTTTTTCAATCCTTTTAGTTATTGGAGCAAATTTAACAAAAGTTTTCCACCGGCAAAAAAATTATAAAAAATACACCATTAAGAAACAAAACATAAGGCAGGGAGTAATAAAGTAGGAAAACAAACAACATTTATGTTCAAAACGCGTATGCATAACTATAAGTAAGTAAGAAAAATGAAGTAATTCACAGCAGTAGAGTGAAATGTATGCTTTCCGTTAGGAATATTTTCATATTTCCTCAAATGGGATGCGGGTAAGTTAGTAAATTGCAAGTAGATGAGGGTAGGCAGTGATAATATGAAAAGAGGGTTGGGGTAAAAACCAACATTTCGTCGTCGAGGCAAAGGAAAATCCTTAATAAACCCCTTTATGCATTTTTGTTTATTTACTTATAATAGAAAGTATAAGTTTATAATTAAAATTTATATATTTTTTTAAACTTTTAAGAAAAAGGAAGATTATAATTTGGATTGTTTAAAAATTTATCAAGCTTTAAAGAAAATTGCCTAACTGTAACGTGTAAGCAGCAACGAACCGGGGATTATGAATCTAATTATTTTGAATTATGATCAGCTCTATACGCAAACCATTATACAAAGAAAGTAAATACAATATTTTAAAATATTTTTTACATTTTACTCTTAATGAGGGTTTATAGTTAGTTATACCTTAGATTTTAATTTAGTGGATGGCTTTTATGGCATTCACTATGTTGAATACAGATAATGTTCCTGCACTCATATTAAGAACTATAGGTAACAAAGACAGCTCAAATGTTTAATATGACTGACAAAACCTATCATACAGTCAGGAAAATATGCAAGAAAACAGAAAAATACGCCATAGTTTCTCAAGTACCAATAAAGCTCTTTTTCTAATTAGTATCACTCAAACTAACCCCTTATACTATCGTACGAAAAATCTCTTAAATGAAGAAATTCTTTAATTCTGAAATCTGAGGGGTCATATGAAATTATAAATCCACCATACCCGTAGTGGTATTCGTATCCACGGCTCTACAATATGGATGAGTAGTCGAGTAACACTCTAGAAGCCTTTCCAACTGCAGTTCCTTCTGAATTGTGATCATGTGTAATGCACGTTTCTTTGTAATGTAACGTCCACAAGGTTACAGTTCAGCAGATTTGGAAAAACTTCTACCTCTCACCCACGTTGACCACAGAACTGAATATGCGCAGGAGTAAAAAGTATAACCCAAAGAAATATGGCAATGAAAGCCAAAACTTACAATAGAAATTTAGAGCAAATTTCTCCTTATCTTCATCTTGATATTCAGAAAAACTGAGTATAATAACCTATAATTAGCGTTTTACTCAAGAATTTTTTACATCCTACGTATTAAAATTATTAAAACTCGAGCTTAGTAAGAGAAAATGTACGATATTTCTGTAACAACCAAATACTTGAAAAGAAGGATTAAATTATATGGTAAGATATCAAAAATAAACACGATTGCAATAGTTAATAAGAGGTTGTAAGGTAATTTATAACCTTGATTGTAAAAGGTATAAGCCTCGTATTGCTACTATGTATGTTTGGAAGGATGTTTCTGCGTATGTGTTCCCAAACGTGACGTAATTATAGCCACGACTATATTTCTTTAATCGAGGTCTGTATTTAATCTAAATAGTATACGGTGATAGCTTCGTCACTAAAGAGTAAACTGTGGACTTCAACCATGACAAATAGGTGCAGGCTAGCGCTAGGTCAGTGTCATATCAATATGTGATTAACTCAATTTGCTCATTATTCATAAATAATATTTAAAGTTTATTTTATTTTTAAAATACTGAATTTCACATTAAATATTTGTTCTCTAAACAGAGAATTTTTCGTAAGGGACATATATGTCCCGTTTGATATTATCAAACGGATTTATATGGAAGCTATCGACCAGTATCATTAACGAAAAGTAAATATATCTCGAGCGACAATATATGTAGTCATGACTACATAACAGAACAGAACAGAACAAAAAAATAAGGAAAAACTTTTATTTAAAGAGATTTTACCCACACCTTATTATCATGAAAGCTTTTGCTAACCCTTCAACGTTTTTAAGAAAAAAATCTAGGTTTTTCTTCAAGTCTGGGATTGGGAATCTCTATCCAGCTCTTTACTTGCTACTATGGGAAGTCCTAATCAAAATATTCAATTTGGCACAATTTAGGGCGGTAATTAATATTTTCGTATAGTAATTAACCTCGCAGAGGTTACACCTTCAAAGAAAAATTTTAGAACAGAAGTCAAAGAAATCGTAAAAAAAGTATAAATAATGCCATGACATCCAAATATTTACTAAAACCTATTTTGCAATCACTGCTCTCACCAAAATGATGTTACAAACAAGAACATTTTAACTAGTATGCTATCTAGCAATCTAGAGTTGAAATTAAAACTTATGATCTTGGTACTCACACGACTATCAGACCGTTTAATCAATAATCACGAACAAAACTTCGTACTTATTATGTATAAATTCAATCGTTGAGCAAACAAAGATAGAGAAAGTCGAACGTATTGATTTTTGACGTCTGAAGTGCGTTGCAGAATATCACGTGAGCACGAAGATCCAAAATTCTTCCCTCTTCCACTGGGTTCAGACCTTCAGACTCTCCCCTTCCAAGTGCTAAGGTAGAAACATGTGGGATCTACAGATTTCTACTGTCTCCGAACGACACTAATATTAGAGAAGGATCGGGCACTAAGACATCGCACTTGTCAAAGTCAGGTTGAAAAGTGGTGTAGAATATTCCAGCGAACTACAACTAAAAAACTGATTTGTTGTAGCCGGGAATCAAACACAACACTCTTCTCACACCAACCTCTAAGCCACCCTCACATCATCAAAACACGATCAAATTTGTCACATAGCATATTTAAGTGCGTATTATGTGCTTTGAAATTACCACTATAATATCACATTTTATTACCTAAACTGATGTAAGCTAAGACCCTAAATAATATTTTCGTACTACCTTTACCCTTAAATTTAATCCATTCTAACGATACGGACAGGATGATGGATGCTTACCTGAAACAAAAATATCTATAAGTTACAAATACCAAAAACTTTTTTTTAATAGTAACAATAAGCAAATAAACTTTCTAAAAAGTTTACTGTATGAATTTCCAAGATCTTGATATCGCGTGTTTACATAAGAAAAAGAGTAAAGACAAATATACTTAAAATCAAGAGCTTTGATCTTCAAGTTGCTTCAAGTGTTGGCTCTTAGTGAATACAAAAATAATATAGTTTAAGATTTATGTACCTAATTATTAAACAACTTGAAGAAAGAGATAATTTCGGACCTTCTTATAGGTCCTCTAATTATAAACAGCTCAAAAAAATCGTACAAATAAATAATGATTCAATTTGTAGTTTTATCTTAAATTAAACTTTGATATTAAGCAGGAAAAAAACAGTTTTTGAGTAGTGGATTAATAACGAGGTTAGTTTGAAACAAATTAATCCTAAGTAAACTAACATCTAGAAGTGTAATTAAGAAGATGCTGTTTACTCTTATAGATTAATTTTGAACAACTTCTCTTAAAATACTAAAATCTTAATGCAAACGGCTCTAATGGGAATAAGAACAAGCAAAAAAATGTTTTTCAGCACTGGAACTTATTAGCGTGCTTCAGATATAGTAATTCCATTGATCCGGGCTTCGCAAGCCCTCGATTTAAAGTCACGTGTTACATAAAGCCACGTTTTGATTAATCACTTCGTAATTAAAGCCAGAGAAAGAATAATTACTATGATGGATTATTTTTAAAAAGTATTGCATTACATTATTTACAGTAAAGGTAAGAAGTGGATCAAACCAAAAATTTTTTATAAAAAAATAAAACTACGTATTACATAGAAGTACTATCAAAGGTATAACTCATTCAATCAGAGAAGAACCCCCCATACGTACGTATAATATAAAGTAGAAAAGTGGATTCTTCTCTGATTGAATGAGGTATAGCAATTTTAATTTTATATATACCCTTTGATAAATTGTAATTATGATTTTTAATTCAAGCATCAACCCTATAATTTGCTTAAATTATTTAATTAAATAATGTTATCTAAACAATAATTACCTTTGATTTCGGTGATTAATTTATTGCTTTTATATAGAAATAAAAATGTTAAAAAGTAAAATAAAAAAGTTTACTTTCGTGCAAGCTTAATATTTGCACTAATTACATGTTAACAAATTTACACATTTTAATTAATTTCATTGGAAGGAGTACAATTATTTCAAATAGTGTTATATCCGCTTTCGTGTCAAAGGACGTGCAATTAAAATTTTTCTGACAAAGTATTGAAGTATTTATTTTATTTACTAATTAATGTCTTTGTTGCCCGGATTATGTGTACGTGTCTAATGAAACTGCATCCATAATTAAATTATCCTTACATTAAGAAATTTATATTTATTGCACGACTGCAAACGAGCAAAATGTAAATTATATTATGCAAGTTAATAGAAGACTATTAGAGCAGACTTGCGAAGTGTCGTGAAATGAATTGCAAATGATAATAAATATTGATGCAAACTAATTCTCAATTAATTATTGCTATTTTTAGTTTAAAAGACGAGATCTCGCCGTGTTCCACAAGCTCTAACACATGGTCCTCTCTTATTTTTAATCCATGCAAATCATATACCCGATTATATCTCCAGTTAACTAGATGTTGAGTGTATAGCTAACATAGAAAATAGAACCAATAGTATAAAAGGAAACGATTCAGAAAGAATCAAAAGAAATTAAGTAAAAGATATTGCTAAAAATAAAGAATTTTCCAGATTAACTAAATCATGCTTAAAGTGACAAAAACAGTTGCCAAAAAGTTTGAGTGGTGTTATGATGATCAATTAACTAACAATCGTTAAGTGAACTTATAAAAGTAATTCAATTCTTTCGGAACAAACACCACTTTAGATATAACAAGTAAACTAACAAAAATAGCCCATTTCGCTTGTGAAATATTGCACAAAAACAAAGAAATCCAATACATTTTTATGTTAATCGACAGCATGTTAAAGCTCTATTTACTTCATGTGTCACTTTCGCATGTTTTAACGTCTATATATTGATCTAACAAATAGGTATACACATATTGTCTACACACGATATACGATGATGTAAATGAATTGTGAGAGTATTTCATTAAAAAACATCACGACTTTACAACTTAACTAGTAATACAAACTTAAGTGATTTAAATAAGTTAAAGGTTAATTTATTATAATTAGAAGGAAGTTCGTAATTGACAAATTTATTTCGAGATTTATTCGAGATAATTATAGGAATGCGTTTTTAAAATATTTACTGCCTCATAATTATTAATACATTCAATTTTTTAGAGCTTTAAAAAATTCCCCCCCAAGAACTTCCAAGGTAATAGAAACATTTTTCGAGAAGTGAACTTGAATCAAAACAGAATAGAACTGCTGCAAAATATTTGAATCACTGTTATAATTTGCTGTACAGATGAAGATGACACCTATGAGTTCAGTGGTTTTAAAATTTTAAGTTTACAGAATGCAAGTTGGATTAACGATTCATTACTTAACTTCATGTCACTGTTACCAATTTTGATCTGTATTTATTTATTTTTGCCATTGTTTTCTACTACAAGCTCAAACAGAAAATCAGCAAGCTAAAGTAGAAGTCGAGTTTTCGGGTATAAGTGACCATAGGAAATATTAATAAGCAAACAAAAAAGTCCTAAGAGAAGCATTATAAATAACTAAATAATCAGTTAAAAATGGCTACAACAATTAAATAAATTGTGGCAACTAATCACAAAATTACGAAAGGATTAATTAATAGTTAGACTGCTTTTTACAAACTTAATCAGTATCTAATCATATTTAAAGCTGACATGCCTGCTACATTTATTAGAAAGGTATGTACTGTTGCAATGTTAACCCTACGTGGAGTGTTTAAGAAGTAATTTAAACCGATATTCAAGAGCTTAACGATCACTACAACAGCAAATGCTTTAAATTACTACATGAAGGCGATTCAATTCAGGCGCAAAACGAAGAGGATAATGTTTAGAAATTTCACTCTTTCAATTTTCTTTTTAAGTTTTCGGGAAACTTAAATAGAAAATTAACACAAATATATCCTTAAATGTAAAATATATACAAATAATAAATACTATCAGTGGAAACAAATACTAGGGAATTTAAATAATAAAGTGACTATAATAAATCAACGACTGGCCAAGAGAGATAGCAACTTTTAGATTAATGACTATCGTTCTTAATGCGTAGCCACGTCGGCGCACCGCACCTCGCACTGCCCCTAGCACAGCACTTAGACTCCCAGCGAAAATATATAAAAGAATTTGTTTTATATAAGGCTGTACAGTGTACACATTGAAGCACCGACCCTAGTCTATCTATCCCTAGTCTAGACTATCATATAAAACAATGCTTTATTTTTTTGATGTGCTGCTCAGTGCAAAATACGGTGCGTCGACGTGGTCACTTTATAAACTTACACTATTAACTGCTCTTTCCAAAAATACTTAAAAAGAAAGGAATTTGGTATTTCATAAGACTAGACAGATTAACACTTTTGTTGCATATAAAACAGTATGCATCCAGAAGATTTCTCCTATTAACTTACAAGATAATTTGAAGACCACCTTCTAATAACCATTAAAACAACTATCCTACATTTGATTACAGATATAAAAAGAAAATTACGATCTTAGTAAAATAAAAAGTTAAGTTATTGGCTATAAATCCCCAGGAAATTAATTTTAGATGATACCAAGTGTAAAACTGTAAAATTACTCTAAGACTAATATAATGAATATTTTAAAGATTTTCATCTTCTTTTACAACCTTAAGTTTTGGCACAAGTTTCAAATGACAAGTTATCGTTATTTAAACTGCAAGTACTTCTAAAAGTAATAAAAATTCATCAAATATAAAAAAGCTGAATTTCAGACATAAAATAAATATGAAATAAATAAATAATTTATGGATTTATACTTTCAAATGTATCATATCTTTCATGTTAGCAATACCTTAACATATTGGAAAGTCATTAAGGGTTGTCAGACTTAAATTATATACAATGATAAAAAAGTTTTAAAAACGATTAGCATAAAAACGCATTTTTCCACATACAAGTACATAAAGTTCTGTACCACCCCATTTCTATTCATATCAACAAAAAGAAAAGCTCACCATTATCTTTTTATGCATCGGTATTGCTTAAAAAAACAAATTAATGACATGGGTTAGTTAATGATCATTGTTTCAACCCATTGTCACCTAAAACATACCTACGTATGATATTGTAATTCGTTTAATTGAAAGAACACGACATCAATACAAAGTTCTTTTTTCTATTGTTTATGCCAAAAACCCCAAAGTATCATTTATTCGTTTTTACTATCTCTCTTAAAAATGAGTAATAGAAACGATATAGATTAAGATATAATACATCAATTTTTGGAAAGGCCATTAAGTTTCGCTTATAGCATAAATGTATAGGCGCCAGATAATCACTACTGCATTCTATGACGTTTCTATATCTACATCTTGGCTATATTAGAAAGACATTTTATACAACACGAAATCGTGAAAAACTAATCATTTTATTATTATGATCAATATCACACATGCAAAAATTATTTTCATATGTGAGTATTGTATAGTATAGTGCATCCGCTTTTACAAGGCTCTTATGACTTATACTACGTCACAAATTAATATTTTCCCAAATACCCAAAAGAACTGCACTGTATAGAATGTATCATAATAACTAACTATTTTTAAATGAGAAAGAAGCTTTAAGAAGATACCTTTTAAAATAAGTTTTTGAAAGTATTCGTGTTGTTTTCGAGCAAATAATAAATACTTCCTACTTTGCATACTTAAAATATAAAATAAAATTGAAAGATTGATTGACTTACCTGTAAGGAAACTCAATCGTAATTCTTCGAGCTGGTCCTCCGAAAATAATTACACAAGTAGTATCGCTGATTCATACCTACGAGTACAATGTTTATAGCAAATTATCAAAATCCCTGATAACACGGCGGCGCCGACAGGTAGTCACTTCGTTGTTTGCCAGATATAGATAGCACCAGGGAAAATTAGAAAAAAAAAAAAAAAAAAAAAAAAAAAAAAAAAAAAAAAAAAAAAAAAAGGGTAGGGAGGGTTGTAATTATTTTCGGAGGACCAGCTCGAAGAATTACGATTGAGTTTCCTTACAGGTAAGTCAATCAATCTTTCAATTCTCCTTCGCTGGTCCTCCTCAATAATTACACAAGTAGATGTTCAAAGACACGATTTGTGCTATCTTAAAAAATTTTTATTCCCAAAAACGACCACAATCAAAATTAATTAAATTATAACAGGTAAATTCTGTTTATGAATATCAATACAAAGTACAAGACCGAACTTTACACAAGGAAAACAAAAACCTTACAAAAGAGTATTGCGTGTGGGGATTTGCTAAGTGGTTGACTAACCGCTCTAGCAGAATTAACAAATTCATAAATAACTGGCCTGTTACAAAATCTAGTGAAAACGTTTACGAATTCGAACAACCTAAATTCCTTATACCTATAATATCTACTCCAGCTCTGTGAGCGCAGCAGATTTCAACTTGTGTGTCGCAATAAGTGCTGAGAATAACGGACTATCAATGCCACTTTATTTTTCTTCTAGCCATCTGCTAATTGACTGCAAGTTAATAAGTGTTGCCGATTCTTATGTGTAAGAATGAGGCCCACCCTCTGAGTAGTTTGGTTCTCTTATGGCCAGTTTCTCTAAACATAGTTATCGCTTCATCAATATATATCTTTTTCTAATTGTCAAAAATTGGTTTTCAAACAAAGTTTCGGCCCCTCATAAAGTTAAGTATGGAATGTTACGGAACCCTAACGTTCGAGAAACTCGCCGTTAGATTACAGATCCCACGTACAGGAAAACCTAAACAATTTTTGCAGCTAATCGGATCTGTATTTTAAGATGTTCTCAAGAAGATTATAGAAAGGGTTTTTTGATTAAGTGGCCTGAAGTAAGTACTAATTGCCTGAATAATTTAAAACGTAAAGTAATTTACTACCGGTTTCTACTTACACACCTCGAAGAAACCCGTTGACAATTTTTCTTATTTAAATTTTTTCTTTTTTTTTTTTTTTTTTTACCTTATGGGGTTTAAGGAGTTAAAGGTGGATATAAAAAGTTTTATTGTCGAATAATATAGAAAAGCGACCAAATAGTTCTGACAGATATTCCAAAAATGTGATTTTTGGAACGAATTTCTGAGAGGATCTCTAAATTTCGATTTCCACAAACCAACAACCATTTCTTAAAGCAGCGGTTGTATTGTGTCAGTGTTGCTGTTTCCAGAGAATCAAAAGAGGCTTCTATAGTGACCTCATTTCCCATCGCTCTAGTAATGAACTCTAGATTACCTGTCTAACCAGGAAAACTCTCCGATCAAACGGTGTACTTTTCTTCTAAACCGCAGAACCCAGGATTGTGGCGGTCAATTGCGGGCTATTAAAACCTGAAGGACGTCATCGTTTAGGATCCTCTCTAAAGCTTGCGAGAATAAAGGGAAACAGAAGGGAAGCGTAAAAGCTTTCTTGATTAAAACTCATCTAGTTTTAAGGTGATAACGCCTCCACAAAGGAGTCCTGGTTGGGCTCCAAAAGACATAATCGCGACATTCATAATAAGTATATATTCGGATTTCCAAGTTTATCACAAAATTTATGAAGACTGAGTATCCAACTCATATTTTGTCTCTATAGATCGTCATTGCGTTTCCTTGCCTGCATTAAGTAAGATAGGCTCTGCCGATAAGTAACCTGCAAATATGGCAACTTGTCTTTGTTCACAACAATTCCAGATTAGTATATACAAGCCACGGAGAGCGGTAGTATTATAATAATTCCTAAATTCCTAAGAGAATTAATTAATTCCTAAGAGAATTAATAATTCCGTTGCCTCTGAAAATAAGTTTCCCACACGACTTTAACAACGTATATTACTTGATAGTTCTTCTACGGAACTACGAACCAGAAACCTCTTATTGAATTGTTACACAATGCCCCCCCCCCCCGTCTTCTTTTTTTATAGCTTAGGTTTGAATGAACTCTGAGAACGGTTTCCTCTGAGACAGTTATTGTTTAAGCGTTACGAGGGCCTATGTCAAAGCAGTACCTAATCTTATAAGCAAATGACCGGCTGGGCATAATCAACTCCATAACCCAATAAGAAGAGAATGAATGTAGTCTAATTTGAGATTTTTCTGAAGTGGCCTCACTAAGTAGCTACTTGGAATATTCCCAATGTGGCAAATTATTTAACCCACACTCTGAACCGCTGAGGGATGTAAATTGTTGACTCCCGTGGCTCTTACATTTATCAATATCTGAATTGCAAAGTCTCATACAGAAAATTTTTGCAATGGCTCTTAGATTACATGAAAACTCTGCGGAAGGCTACAAGTAAAATTTTACTGTCCCTCCTCTCTATCGATTTAGACACATGAAATCATAGAAGTATTTTATGACAGATCTTTCTGGTCAATCTGTATAAAAATTTGATGATTGATGGCCACTGCTAATGGTCGATTTAGTTTCAGCAAATCCAAACAAAATTGATACAAAAAAAAAAGCTCTATTTTTGTATTAAAATTTGAAAAAAATGTAAAATTTCGACAATATAAATAAATGTGCCGAAGGGATTATTTTTGGTCCCCTCCCGTTTGTTAGACAATAAAGTCCAATGTCTTCAATTCTATTTAAATAGAAATTCAACAACTTTTTCAAACTCATTGGTTATAAAATGGCATTGGACAGAGCACCGATCCAGCAACAATCGGTTCACCCTGTAGTAACTGCAACTAACCAGAGTCTGTAGCTTAGGATTGGTATTATAAACCCAATTTATTTATACTTAAATTATCTTTTATCCAACTGGACTTTACATAACCCATCGTTAGCCAATATTTATGTAAAGCAACACGTCCTGTTTCTGTCCTTCTAAACTTTTGTTTACCTAAACTAAAATTGTATAGGTAAGGTAGTCCTATTAATTAGGGTACTTATTAATTTTTGGTAAGTGAAGATTACGTGCTTCGAAAAAAATTTTATAATTTTTTGCAATTAGTCTTTGACTACAATTTGTAAACTTTTATTTATTAGTTTAACTTAGAAAGTAATTTCTATGTAAGTATTTATTTGTGAGATAAGCACAATCGACTTGTGGTATCTTGTTTTCACTGATACACCTTCCTCAATCCGCCACGACAGTTGCGTAAATTCTATATCTTAATTATGGATAATTGTAAGATTTGCAAATACTCACATTTAAACTTTAATTAATTTGGATTAATTTCATAACCCTCGACCCAAGACAAAAACACTTTTTGTTTTGGTTAAACAACTGCTCCTCTTCCTATTCATTTTTTTTTTTTTTTTTTTTTTTATATGAGATAATTCTTCACAAAATCTTTCAAACGGTTATAATTAAGGGATATAAGTCTGTAGATCCGCGTAACCCTGAAGAAACATCTTTCCCAACCTTCTAGATCGCTATCGGCTGGTTTTCTTTTGACCACGATTAACGATCTTGTAATGAACACCTCTGTAGCAGTAGGCTCTGAACAATCCACATTGTTATTCACCTAGTAACTAGGTTACTAGATGTCAAAATTGGCACTAAGGGCTGTTGTTTTTAACATTTGAAAAATGTTCTTCAAGTACAGGAAAGTCTATTAACCAAAAAAAAAAAAAGTTAATGATGTAGTATAACGACTTCCTTAGATAAGAAGCGACTATGACAAATCCTTGCCGGAAGAGGTTTTTTCTGTGTAGTATAACGACTACCCTAGATAAAATAAGAGACTATAACGAGTCCTTGTCTAGGAATATCTTACGGTGTAGTATAACGACTACCCTAGATAAAATAAGAGACTATAACGAGTCCTTGTCCGATAAAATATTTCTTAAGAATATTACAAAATACAACGGTATAACTTTAAAAAGGAGACAAAAACAATCTTTATAATTGAACCAAATTTAACTTCCTTAGGTCCGTTCTCATGTGACACCCTGCCATGACTCTTAACGTCGTGAAAATCAATGCCATGACACCTTTTTTCAATAAAACTAAAAAAGTCGTGTTTTCATGACTTTGTATTAATTGTCGCGACACCATGTCGAGGATCAAACCAACTTTGATATTTTTGCGACTTCTGAAAAAATGTCACGTTCGGTACTCCGTGAAAACGGATATCGTCACATTGTCGTGGCAGTGTTTACCTTTTCGTGTTGAATGGTTGTGTAGTGAGAGGTTATTATTCCACAAATATTCCATGACATTAATTTACATAAAAACACCCTTTTAAAAAATGTCACATTGTCACGACTTCAACTGCCACGACTTCATTGTCACATGAAAACGGACCTCTAGTCTATGTGACAATAAAATTTCATGTAACGTTAACTAAGAAAGTCAATGGAAAGTTTGCTGACGCGCATCTGATTGTTAAATTCGAAACAAAACTTGCTTTTTGTATATTAAACGTTAATTAAGGATACAAATGCACAAAAAATAATTTTTACACCTAGAAGGCTTTTCGTTTTACTTACTTTTCAAACTTTGTTTCCTTTCCTTATTCTCCCTTCTTTCACAGCGGGAGCGTTTAGCCATCTTTATCACAATTATGGTAACAAATAATCAAAATAACTAATTAAAACACTATAAAAATTTCTAACCGGCAAAGCGACTGTTCACTCGAGGTACAAATAACGAAGTGACTACCTGTCGGCGCCGCCGTGTTATCAGGGATTTTGATAATTTGCTATAAACATTGTACTCGTAGGTATGAATCAGCGATACTACTTGTGTAATTATTGAGGAGGACCAGCGAAGGAGAATGTTAAGCAACTAGAAAAGCAAATTTTTCAAGTCATGCAAAGACAGAGATAAATTTATTCAAACAAAATAAGAAAACGTAAAAGCAGTTAGAGAAATCGTACTTATCACTATTCAGTGGCTTTATCGAAGTAGCTATAAATACAAGACCTGAGAGAACAGAACGGAGCATCAATTGCCATGAAACATAGCTACAATTCGTTTTAGAAAAAGCTTCTTTTTCTGTCTTCCCAACAAGATACGCTTTTGGTAAAAATATATTTTTCTAAGCTTAAGTTATCTAAGCCATCCTTTGGAAAATTCAAAAGGAAGTTTAATCAAAAAATATTTATGTTCTAGGTAATTCATAAATAAATAAAATTTTATCCCTCAAACTTAAAATGTTCGTAACTTATACTTTTTTAGTCTCCAGGTAAAAATATTAATTAAAATTCGGGTAAAATAAAAAAGTAAAGGTAAAAAAACGTTTTATAGAAGGTGGATAAATGAAATGTCAAACTTTCCCTAAACTTGATAAAATCTTCCCCTCATCTTAAAACCCTTATATCTTAAATTTCATCAAAATGGATTTACACTTTTTTTTTACTACATGTTTACATAAATACAATAATTTTGTATTATGTAAAACTTTAGATGGACGCTTTAACCATAACATAAAATTACAAACTAATTAAAATATACGAACACCCCAATAATTTCAACTTTTAAACAAAAAAAAATTATAGCAACTTGTTTGTAAAAGCTGAAATTTCTAATAGGGATGTTTTAGCATTTAAATATTTAAAAACAATGCAATTAGGTTAGCCACGATGTACAAGCAGTAAAGTACCCATTTTCGTTGAAAGTTTATAAATATTTTATAAAGGAGTTCTCTATAAATTACAATTTTTATGCTAAAAAATTATAAGCTGTGGTAAATACAAAATACATAGAGAATTACTTTCATATAATGCCGCTATTGAGTGATTATCAAACAAGCTTTTATTAAACTTTATAGTACGCGAAGTTTTCAAAAAGAACCATCAATATTCGAATGAATACAGAGTCAAACATTTAATACACACGTATTTTAGGGTTGTAGCATAAGCAAATCTGTGGGTAATTAAATACACACCATTTAAAGGAGTACTGGAAGAACATACTAAAAGTCCTCAAAGTCCCGTGTGCGCATCACCATTTTATGTGGTCCCACAAAAAATCAACTCATGTGCCGCAATAAACTAACTAACTTAGCTAAACCTAATCAAAAATGTAAGTTGAAACCTTCTCGAGTGCGATACTAATCATTATTTCTTCTTCATTCCAATACAGGCATTGTCCGTTTTTTCTTACAGTGAGGGCCTCCAGCTAATGCCTATCATAAGTCCTCTGAGAACAGAGGGAAAACGTCGTAGTAGTAAAGAGGGAGCCTGAGCGCTGTGCTGCAGTTGCACTAAACGTCACTCCGACTTTATGCTTTATTAAGAACTTTCGCCCTCCGGTCGTTAAAGGCAAGCGAAGAGGCAGGGAACCATGTTCCCAAGAAAACATCGGGTAACCGTGGTGCCGTTACTCACCAACAGCTGGCCTTTCAGCTGCCCTGTATTTTTTTGTGTCCGCTGCCCGGTATTAGATATTATTCAATAGAGGTGCCCATGCCCTCTGTGCCCCCTTGGCACTGGTTATTTACCTGATAAGGAATTATGAACTCACGATGTTAATTTGATGGGAGACTAGCCTAACTCGTCCATTATAAAACTAAATGATTTTTCAATAAGAGCGACGCATTTTGAAATCGAGGTTGTTGATATATGTGTAGTGTTTTGATTCTACTGAGATTCGTGTTTGTCAAAGTCTACCATTTAATTATGGAGCAGTACACGCTTCCACAACGATTGCAGATCGTTCAGATTTATAACGAAAAACATCGTTCGGTCGCAGCAACTTTGCGTACGCTAACAGCAATTTTCGGTCGCTATAATCGACCAACTCGCAGAACTATCCCACGACTGGTGCAGAGCTTCGAATCGACATCAAATCTCCGTAGTGCCTCTATGCCAATTAGGCGAAGAAATACACGGAGCGAAGAAAATATTGTTACTGGTACGAAACGATAACGCAGATAAAAATATACCGATTCCTCGTCGTGCTCAACAATTGGGTCTCTCGAAATCCAATTCGTAGCGAATTTTGCCGAAAGAACTTGGTCTACGTTCTTAGAAGATTTCTTTGCCACACCGTTAATGCAACGATAGCTTTATTGACAGAAATGGAGCAGTGGGATGGCCATCTCGGTCATGCCACGTAACACCCTAGACTCTTTCTTGTGGGACTATGTTAAGTCGCTTGTTTACAGTAATAAACCACAAACATTAGATGATTTTATGATGACCAGACGCTTTTGTGGAGAACATTTCAACCATGTTGTGTTCCACAAGTAATGGAATGTAATATAGTTACAATCAAAATATAAATAAACTTGATATCTATCGTAGTCTTTGTTTTATTCAGAATTTTAAATGCGTCGCTCTTGAAAAACCCTTTATATCTACTATCACCTGCATATCTTTTGGCCACCCCGGCAATACACCTAGCACGAATTGTGCTGGGTGCAACCATTATAACACCAACACAATTTGTTGATTTACTACTTGTGGGCAAAATAAAGTTACCGCTCAGTTTAAGTAGGGGGGTGTTATTGATGGTTGAATCCACAATTCGTGCTAGGGGTATAGCCGGGGTGGCCAAGAGATATGCAGGTGATAGTACAGTAGATTTAAAATTTTGCTTGGTATTATTCTTATATTAATGGGAGCACGTTTAACCTAACAAAAGAAAGTCTCGTCGAAAGTAGGCTCTCGTCTACTATGTTGAAAGTGTTCCTTTTACAGAAGACGTCTAAAAACCGTTTTTATGTTTTTATGTCCGTTACCTTTAGCGAGATATTTAGGAACCCACAAAATTGAAAGCAAACAAACATGATGGTTACGTTAATTATATTGCTAAAAGCACTAGTGAAGTCACTTAGATTTTAATCTCCTACTACTACTACTACTCCTGCAAGTTACGATTTCAATAGTTTTTCATACAACTAAGTATTAGAGGCCTATATAAGGTTACTCTAAGTTTTAGGGGGAGACGGGGTATAACCCAGGGGTTCAAACTATTCAACTCTCATATTCATATTTACTAAATGGTCTAATTTAATTATCGAAAATTAATTACTGTATAGCACTTCGGAATCCATCAAGTTGATAAAATGTCGACCGCCCTATTGCCGATCATTTATAAGCCTGGTCCCTTGTGCTTTAAAGTCTTTAAACTATAAACTGCAACATACATGCATTATAAATTATTAATTTAATCACTCCTCTACCTTTTGGAATATTTAAGACTACAGATTACATTTCTCAAGTTCAGTGATGCACATCAAATGAGCATTTTGTTACAGAATTATTCCATTTAAAAAACTTTCTTTATGCAACCGTTTAAAGTACTCTACTAACATTAACATTTTTTTCTAAGAGTTACATTAAATTACAAAGGGTTATTCAGGCAAATACACATTTACTCAAGTGTTAAGTGCTAATTGGAGATTGTCAAAATTAATGTCATCGCGCTTTTATAAGATGTTTGCGTGATTTCTTCATTTATTTCAAGCGGAAATAAGCTAATTATGAGTAATTACCAACCAATTACATATTCACAACATGTTTATAACTAAAAATTAAAACACAAATTATGACAGGCGCCAGTATGATGTATTCACATTTTACTTATTTATTATACTAACAATTAGACAATTATCCCTTCATAAAATATTTAAATATAACATCATTATGGGTTGTTTGAACTGCTAATTTCATTGAGATTTTCTACGGTTTAAAGATTTTTAATAGCTTCATTAATAAAGTAAGCGTAGTTTATTTGTGTAACCAAGCATAGTACTGTTTGCAAGTAAAAGGTGTACTGTACATTGATATATTAATCCAAAACCTACTACTATTAGGTAATTTTCATACTAAACCAAGTACCTAATTTAATAGCTCCTTTAGTAAGTGCTTTTTGCATTTAATTACTTTACTTTGGCTAATTAATTATTATAAAATGCGTGTAAAATTAAAATCCCTTCCTTTATTGCGTATTTGAACGATAAATTAATGAAGTTTTAATTAGCAATAAAATACTACTTAAATAACTAAAGAAAATTTTAAGTTTCGTCGCTTATACATATTTAAAAGCTTTACATATCAATAATTTTCATGTATAACCAAACCGTAATCAAATAAAATTGGAAGCTAAAAATAATTTACAATTAATTACATTTCAACTACTCGGAAAACCTGCGGAGAATTTAAGAATCCTGCGGTGAAGTTATTTAAATATATTTAATGTTGCATTTAAATCTCCAATGAGAATTCTTAAGTTGAAAGCTTTCGAAATTAAACTATCATTAGTAAATACAATTTTTAAATGTCCGATAATTTTTATTAAAATATACAAAAGTTATTTTTTCATTAATATTTAATTAGTTTCTACTCTTTTACAGCATCAGAACAAATAAAATATTATTAAATTATTCATAGGTACGACCGTTCTATGCAGAAACCCGAATCAGAAAGTATAATGTTAGAGGTAATCCCGAGAGAGTATACTCTTTCCAACGAAAATTGGGTTTTAGGACTTTGTTGCATATTTTACTGTTTTTAGCGCAATAAGCCCTAATGTGAAGCTCGAAAGGCTGAATCGAGAGTTTTGTTCTTAAAATATGTAATTTCAAATTGTAATTGTTTAAACAATTTGTATAGCAGCTTACGCTTTTAATCTAAATTTTATTTACATTGTAAATCCGTTCTTGTGACCTTTTAACGTTCCATGAGAAACTGAACCGTCAGATTCTAGTTGTTGATTATTTTACAGTCACTGAGCTTTTTTTAATGAATCAAGAATGCTAGAAATTGTCAGCAGAATAAACTACCTATCTACTTGCTATAGATTGCCATTTGATACAATTGTTCAAGTAGAAAAAAACTACCTTTCTAAGTGCTTTTGGTCATGAGAATCACGAATTATAACAATGCAGCCTTACAGCATTGTCTATTAAGACACGTTCATGAAAAAAGGTTCCATTCTAAAATCGCGCCCATTTATTTTCGAATATTACAGTAAGTTGTTTAAAAAAAGAAAATATCAAAAATTAATGCATTCAATACAGCACGTTTTGCATTAGGTATAACATAAAACAAAAGTGACAAATCTTAAAGTTACTTTAAAAAGTACCCGCGAGAGTTGTAACTCAAACAGAAATGGTACGTAACAAAGATAAGAAGTTTCCCTTAAAATTTGAAAGTCAACTTAAAAGTTTTTCAACAACTACACCTATAAATAGAATGAAAATAAAAATGTTGTTATCCATTTTAAAACTAATTAATAATTAATTACTTAAGTAATAATTAATTTTTCTATTATTTTTCATTGTTAAATGGGAAAGTAAAAAAGCATTATTAATTTATTATACATATTACACGGAGCTACCCACTTTGTTTAAATAAATAAAAAGCCGCAGCTGCTATTTAAATTTTTCTTCTTTTATTATCCATATATAATTAAATATAAATACTTGGTCTTATATAAAAAATCGACAAATACGAGTTGCAAAATAAAGTAAAAAAACTAAAGCTTCCGCTTCTTTTACAACAAACTCACCTGCTCAACCCACTCAATAAAAACAAGTAATTTAACATCAATCAACCATAAAGGGGATATAATTAATTTATTAGAGCTAATTATAAAAACCAAATATTGTAATTTAAATTCTGGCATATGTTTTAAATAAACAGTAAATCACCAAAGTGCGGACGTTCCTAAAGGAAGTCAGGTTTAGGTCGTAAGGTCATTTCCGAATCCGGAGATACCAACTGTTCTATGATTACTGCTACCTTTTCATCCGGATTAGTTGCATAAATTTTAAACCACAACACTTATTGTAATGTTAATTTCTTTGCAAATAAACACAAATTCCCGACTCAAATCAACAATCCAACGGAGCCCAAAATACAAAGCCATTTGTTAAATAAGAAAATCAATTCAAGAAAATGTCAAATTGGGGCATCGTCAACATTCTCAATAAAAGGAATCAAACGTAAATAAATTTTAGTATAACATAGCATTTTAACGATGTTTATAGACAAATCAAAGACTGATTTTTTATGAGACTATTTTTCGAGAAAGAAAGAAAGAATCAATTAGGTAAAAGTTAAAACAAACCGTGCCCACCCAAGAGACAAGAGATATATTAATGAATAAAATAAGTGGGAGGGAAAAGCTAATAACACTAGTAGCGACAAAAGTTAAAATCTTATTCACACACAAATTGTACTACCTTAAAAATTATTGTTTGATGGGAAGAGCGACGGGTGAATGGGTTTCGTTTTATATACCTGGTTTTATCCTAATAGTTTTATAATAGGCGTATCACATGGTATACGTATAAGCTTTTATAATTTCGAGCTTTATTATGTTTATATCTAACAGTAAGGTTCTAGAAAGAAAAAAACCGAGACTTCGCTTCTTTCCGAAAGCGATTAAATTTTAAATTTCTCAGCTCCTAACGGAACATGCTTTAGTAACTCTTTTTATTTTACTTTAGTTTCTCGAGCACATTAGTGTCGACTTTTGCAACAAAGGTTATAGATAGAGTTATGAGATTCCTTCCACCAAATTCGCAGCTAATACCATAATATAGCGCATTCTTTCTTTTCTCAATGTGAACTTAATGAGAGCAAATTAATTAATAAGCAATGTAAGGGTTATAACAGATGTTCACATGTTGATATGTTAAACAAAACGATATCTTGTAATAATTACAGTGGAAGATGATTATTGAATGATATGTATCGTCGTTGAGATTCGTGAATATGGAGAATATTCTTAAGTTTTTAATTCAAATGTCTACAAGTTCGATTCCAAAAGTTCCCAATGTATAATACAATGTTAGGTATACTTTAATTTTATTACTTGAGAATATTATCGAAACAACTTTCGACCTAATTCTGAAACTTAATATATGTGGCATGAAATCGTTAACTACTCTTATTTAGACCATACTAATGGCACTAATGGTACATTTAGAAGCCATCAAAGAAAATAATAGGTTAATGCTACCGACCACCTGCTATTATATCAAAAACCACAATTGCTTCACAGTTCGCAGGTTCAAAACCGATTGTCTATTTAATGATAGTGTATGATATTATTTTTGTTTCTAAAGTACGTGACTCCTTAACATTTGGTTATATTTAAATTGTTATTCTCAAGCAGCAAGAACATTCAACATTACTTAGTTCCAGTTTATTGTTACATCTTCTGATAGAACTCACAACTAAACCTGACAGTACTTCAATCATACATACCTCAGGTTAACGAGCGTTGCCAAATGAAGAGTTCTGGTATGTCAGAAAAGGTTCTCTAACGTAGCATCATGGTATCATCAACCAATGATACCATAAGGTCGATCGCTGCTTTTATATTTCCGTATCCATAACAAATCATACAATGATGTAGTTACCTAAGGGCAGTTGGGAACTACAGAAACGAATGTGCGTCGAGACTGGCTCACCTGTGTTTTGTATCACCTCTTTATCTTTTTGCTCTGACGACAAAAAAACCTCTAACTTATTAATAAGCATAGATACACATTAGGTCTGGGCCCAGCTTTATATTCACCTCCTACCAAGATTTTGGTTTTTAATAAGTCACATCCTTTTATAATAAGTAAAATTCTTATGTGGATAATTGTTCTTTGGACGCACCCTGTACATTATGCAAGAAACTTTATAAAAGTGCTCTTATTAAAAGTTGTTTTCTCAAACAAGGGGAAATTGTAAAGACGTAATTATGTATAAACCCAACTATTGCATCATCTGTTTGTATTCTTGTGGAAACATTCCTAAGTCTTCTTAGACCTCATTGAAGTTGTGATCGATCTGGGTAAGAACATTTGCGTTAAAATAGGTTATAGGAATAATATGAAATATGAAGATGAATTGTTCAAACACCACTTTTTTCATGACTTGATACACTATTTATTTAAAATTATAATACTGCAAGCGGAAAATGTAACGGGGTACAAATAGTCATTGATAAAAATACAGAATGTGAATGTTTCTTAATCGAACTTTATAAGAACTTCCATAAATAAGTGCAACTAATTAATTAACATATCAAACAGTGCAGCAAAAAACGGAGTAATGGGTCAAAAACAAAATAAGCCAAAAATAAATAAATTAATAAATTATTAAATCCACAATAAATTAATAAATAAATAAAAATGTAAAAATTTTACAACTGTATTCACAATTCGAATTCAACACAAAAATAACTTGACCTCAAATTTTAATTTTAATTTACAAACGTCAAACTTTGATATTACAGTGTGTAATGTTGCCATACCAAAGGATTATAAATCTAATTCTCGTATTAAAATATTTTGCTTCTATCAAGAGATAGAAATGGACTCAACACTTTAAAAATCACGGAGGTTACGAGGAAGGTTTCTAACGAATGGGCGGGAAAGTTGATATTTAGACATTCCGATCGTCACCGTTAGCGACTTTAATATCCGGTCGATATCACTAATAGTCATAATTCTTGATATAGTGAGGTTCAAAGAAGGCAATGACAATATTTGTATACGAAATAAGATCCTAATTAGTGAAAAAAGTTCAGCTGAAAACTTGGTGGAATTTAAAAAAATTAAGTTGTTTTTACCCAACACCCTACTAATTAGTCTCTTTCTTTCTATACAAATACTGTCATTGTCTTCTTTGAACCTCGCCCTATCAGGAATTAAGACTATTAGTGATATCAACCGAATATTAAAGTCGCTAACGGTTACGAGCAGAATGCCTAAATATCAACATTCCCGCTCATTCGTAAGAAACCGCCCCTTAACATAAAATTTATACAAAGTTAGTACATCCATCCATGCACAAGTTTTCCTATTTCGATCCGGATTATCCAAACTTCATAGCTACACAATTTAATTTAAAATGCTTTACTGATGAAACCACACCCAAAATTTTCAGTTCACCTACATTTTAGTACAAAATTAATTATCAACCCTTAAATCAGAATTTATTTTTTTTAAAATCCCATTAAAAATGTTAAAAGAATTACCGCTATTGCCATTCAATTCCATTACTTTTCTTTTTATCGAATTACAAATGCGAGAAGCAATCAATTATTAAAATTAATATAATTATAGGTATAATTAAAACATTGTTCTAATTAATTGATTCGATTTAAAAGAAAGACTTATGACTTAGAAATGTTATGAGGACTGCAGTCATTTATCTAACAGAAGATAACAATCAACGCCAATAGTAAATAATTATTACAAAATAGATAGTAGGCGTTTGATGGTGTTTCAAATTCAATTTTAAATCTGTATAAGGAACCCATTTAAATCGTTTAGTGTAATTTTTACATTCTTGTTTGTTTCTTAATTAAATATCTCGTAAATTGCAAAGTTAGTAATGAAAAGAATCAAAATGCGGTGTAGGTTGCAAAAAGATGTAGGTAATTTAAATTAAAAAAAATTAACTGGTTTGAATTATACGTTAACAAACAGCTTTTTTTTCATTTTTGTTATTCAAAACTAAAAAAGTAGTAAATTTATAATGAAAATAGCCAAGGAGTGCGAGTCCTGTTAAGGCGTCTTTCAAGAAAAAATTCCGAGTTGGGCATCTGAAGACAACAACAAACCAGCACATACATAGCTATGGCCTTGTATACTTCTCCAATTCCAATTTGCTAATCTTGGGGTTTTATTGTGTATAAATCCGGATAATTTAGCCCCCTCGTATACAGCACATTCTGCTGAAGCGAAATGTATAATGGAGCGCAGTGAGAAAATAATAAATTGGGAGAATTGTACATGAATTTTTCTGGTTAATTGCCACACGTAGCGCACAGCGACTCATGCTACACCAACGCTTTTCTGAGTAGCAAGCAAGGTAGCAAGTTAGCATGTTGCTTAATCTACAATCTAAATAAATAAATAATTATTATGCGCAATTAAATTAGTTTTGAAAAATTAAAGTGCGCGAAAAATAAATAAATCATTGTATAAAAACAATGTAATTATAATTGTTAATAACGTGGTCAAATAAAACAAATGAGCATTGATTTTCAACAAGCGTATCGTGTGCTAATATTATGATTTTAGGGTGTGATAAAAGTAAGTCAATTCATTATTTCGTTATTTAATTGGGTAAAGTACTTTTTCATGTAAGTTAAAGCTAAAGGCACGACACGGCATTATTTTTACTAGATCGTTAGTTATATGCAACCCCATATAAAAAGTAAATCAAATAGTTTCTTGGTGAACTTTTAACAGTATTATTTAGGCAAAAGGGTGCAAACACAGCTGCACAACTTGTATTGTGTAATATTAAACAAAATCTTTCGATGTAAACTTTTGGTGTGGTTTGTCGAAACTTTACAAAACCCATCAGTCGAACAAAATTGAAATTTTCAGGTGGAACATTTTCTTCCATTATGTCTAATCCGTACAATCATAAATAACTTACTAAATCGAGTTAAAAGTCGAACTTTATTTAAATAGACGATTTTCACTCAAAACACAAAGATTTTTCAATTTACGCAAAGAAAAAGTAATTTAAAATTAAATTAAGTCATAAATCGTTAATTATAAGTAAATTTAAAAGAAAGATGAATGATTATAGATTATTTAAGTTATCAAACCAACAGGCGGCACGAATTACCCCTTTTAATTCAAAGAATACCCTTAATGTCGAATGCAGACAGACGTTGAGCCTTCAACAATGACAATCAACACCCCCTGTAATATCACAACATAAAGGCATGTTAAGCACGCTTTTAGAACCATCATTTGTACGTTTATTAAATCTTCCAACTTCAAAAACAAAATCACAATATTATTTATAAATTAATAAAAAGGGATTTAATATTTTATTTAATTTAAAAAACTAAATTGAATGTTTTATATCACGTCCCGGGATGACAATGAAGTATAGAAAAGATCCGCAAATCTGACTCATCGTGTGAGCTCGACCAAAATAAGCTGCGGCACACACAAAGCGGTAATCGTTTCTTTCTCAAACCTCCCTCAGTAATTTCTAACCACTCTATAACAAAATTGAACGTCTAAGTTTACTCACACGAAGAAATCGATACGCAAGGAAATACAATTACACTGTAGGCTTTAATACGTGCCAATAATAATGTCGATGTTAATTCTATTAGTTGTTTTCAGACAACAAACAGACAGGATTACTTATAGTAAAATAGCTTTTCATAATGTGTTTACGGTCTAACGATTAAATATTAGACAGGTGAAAAGGCACTGCAAATAATGCAAACAGTTTACACGTAGCTACATAATTTGATTTCTTGTTTGAAATTTATTATGCTCTCTCTAATTTTGCAAAGTTTGGTTGATCAAACACAAAATAGTTCCCGACATGGCTGTATTTCACTCAATGTTACATTGTAACTCTTCCATAAATATTCGCAATGTTCAACTATTTTCACGTTTTCATGTGCATTGTTACCCTAATGCACTGCATTTTTGTACTTTGCAGGGGTAGACAGTTACTAGGCTCTAGGGGGCCGTAGTTCTTTCCTAGGAACTTCATTTTCTTACTCTCGAGTAACAATTGCTATAACATTATTATGTCTGTTAACATTCGTTTTCAGACCGTTCATAATAATTTTTTTCATAAAAAAACGAACAACAATAAAGTTATTGATGCCCAAGGCCTCGACCACTTGTTAGATTGATAAATTTGTTGTCGATTGATATATTGTTGTTGATTGTGCACAAGAGCATCAAATAATTAATCCAATTACACTTCAAATATTGCTACATATTTACGATTTATTGACATAATGATGATCGCGAATTATAAGCAAGCACAAACCCAGTTCACTACGTTGGGTAAGAACAAGAATAAGCTAAATGGGGAATAAAACTATGAAAAATACAATATAGGTAAGGTAATGGAGCACACTATGAAACGGTGACATAAAAGAATTTTAAAGCTGCTTGATGATCTAGAAATTTCAAACAGACTTGACGATTCAAGGGAAAACGATCTACGAGTACTCGAACCCCGGTGTGCTAAACGAGGTACGTAAAAGTACAGCCTGGTACCCACAGTTGTTATTGGCCGATCAGACAAATCAAAAGTTCCATATTAAATTTAAAGCACACATCAACTAATTGAAAACTTTATAATAGCACCGGTTGTTAGTTTTAAAAAAACTGCTCCCATCCCTCCCATAACGAAGTAAGAAAAAAGAGAACTCGTCTTCGCATTGTAATTCAGTATACGTATGCGAGTCAAAATAGACAAAGGCAATTGATTGGGGTAACAAAACACGATTGGAAAAGCGCTACACAACTTTACATAACAATTAAAGAAAACCCACTGGGAATTAATTTTAGTTTTTTCAATTTCACTTTCTGCTTAGTCAACTAACATGGCGATACCGTTGTGAAAATGTCACTTCTATAATTTCTTAATAATAAAAAAATTTATATCCATCGTGCTTTTTAGTTGTTTACTAGAACATTTATTATAGAGATTCCTCTTTATGATACAAAGCACGCAACTTTAAAAGTGAACACAAAAATATCAAAATAAAAAAATGAAAGGTTTACAATTTATACATTATGCATACAAAAATGACATATGCGAAAGTAAACGATCATTATGGAGGCGCGTCCATGCTTCGTAGTAAACCTTAGTGCTTACACAAACGACATCACTTGCTACTAGATACGTTCACTAGTCACTACGAGTGCTGTTCTAACGGTATTCAAACATCAAAGGGTAAAATGTACGTACAGCCCCCTATTAGTGGCGTATATTACTGTTAAAGAGCAAGAAACTGCTAAATGTCTTTTACGTAATATTATTTCTTTGACAACAGTCGTAACAATTAAATGATTCAATTCGAAACGTAAGGGTGGTTAAGGTTAATGTTTTGTTGTAAGTCTTTATGACGATTCTAATTATTACCATGGTATGTTCTGTTCATAGTCTATGTTTAAGTTTCATTGTTTTAGATTGTTTAATTGTAATTTTCTAGTGCAAAGATTTTTAATTGAAGACGATAACAAGATTGTTTAAACAATTTTAATAACCGCTTGATTTTAATACCGCCATATCTTTAATAGATTAAATAATATCTAATAATTTATTAATAAATGACCTGAATAATTGAGGACCTTTGAATTTCAAGCAAGTTCTTAAATTATTAAACAGTAGGTACTTCTGCGCTAGAAGGTATTAATATTAATCATAAAAATAAGCCTCTATGCACGTTAACTTCAAATACTACGACTGCGCCAATTATTAAACCTCAAATGTATTATAAGCAAAGACTTGGGAATTTGCATTTGTGAATAGTATTTCAGTTATTAAAAAAATCAAAACTTCAACCGATTAAAACAAAAGATCTAACTAAAATAGAGTAAGATAAGATAGTTAGTAGATAGCTTGAGACTAATAGATTTTCCTGTTAATGCAAAATACATATTATTCCCATTCATTGAAACCTATAAAATGAAAAAATTTTACTTTCTTTCATTAAATTTATCGTTCACTTGAAATTAATCGATTTCTGTATTCATAATAAAATTCCACCACTGCGGGTAATAATTCAAATAAATAAAAAACGAACTATTCTAAAGATTTACTTCGATTTACTTACATAAAGTAATACATTAGAAAGAATCAGAAGTTGAACAAAAACCAACTTTTAAATTCAACTTTCAAGTTTGTCGGATGCAACAAAGATATAGAAACTACACAGTCAATGTAACTTCAGCAAGTGCATCTTCAATGACAATTGCTGTAGAGCAAAATAGTTAAAAGAAACGGAAATACATTTGCAAATTCTGCATTTTAGATAAAACAGTTTCCTTGAAAATTTATAACATGCACTATGATGCAACTTTTACATTTTGTTCGTGAGAAATTGTTAATGCTTTGTGTCATTGTGTATTTAACTATGGGATGTTGGGGTTGTCACAAATATATTTTGACTGTCAGCTCTACTAATTAGAATAAATTTGTATTAAAAGTTGCCATCTGTTTTAATTTCGTATCATAATATTCGAGCGTATTAATTATAAATATGATATTAATAAGCGCAAATAAATTGAAATTAAAAAATGAATTCAAAAAACAATTTTAATGCAGTGGGTAATGGGTATGTGCTATAGTGATTTTGCAAATATTTACACTCTCCCATACTGCTACTACACTATGTCGTGTCCCTTTAATTGAAATAAAGGGTTAAAATCAGAATAAATTTTAACTGCACATTTATGCGTACCTAATTCGAAAAATGCGAAATCGGTTGCTTTGACTGGCTTTGACAATAATTCAATCGTTAAGATTTCGAATTCAGGAAGTACAGAATCATTTTAAATAAGGCTTTTGGCCAATTATATTTAAATGAAAGAAAGAACATCAAAACAAAATTTTTTATGGAAAATAGTCAAATCAATTTATATTAGAAATTATATCAAATTGTATACCTAATTGACCTAATGCAAGAGATTTAGACGGCTGTCAGACAGACGTTTAGCAGCGGCGGCAGCGACTGTCACTATAAGCTGTCATCTGTGGCGACTGTCATAGACCGAACAAAATGTTAGCACATGGTTTTGAATATTATTAGGCGGCTGTGAGATAGGCGGTCAATCGTCAGCGAGTGAGCATACCGACCATTATCGAATTATCGATAACTGTCGATGCTGTGTGCCTAATGATATTCAAAATCACGTGTTTAAAATTTTAGTCGGTCTATGATGGTCGCTGCCAAACGTCTGTCAGATAGCCGCCTTATCCATTTACTTGAGTAACTTCTTGACTCATCAAGCAACGCAAATTTTTCAATTGAAAGGTGGACGATTTAAATACAAATTCTCTTCTTCGATAGCTATTGAGAGCATTAGAAACCCCTCAAATTCCATCGACAATCCTTTTGATTCACGAGTAGATGGAATTTGTGATTGCTACTTTTCTAAATTCTCGAATTGAGCTGTAAGCACTTTTAAGATTATTCTACGTTATTAAGCTTCGTCCTGATTTTATCTTGAAGTAGGTATAGTGGTGAAGGTGAAGCGATGAATGGGTGCACTAAGAACAGTTCCGAACAGCACTCACCATCTCTCTCTGTCTATGTGCTAAAATAGACAGGGAGATAGTATGAGAGATAAGTCAGCTGTTGGGAACTGTTCTGTAGTCTGAATACGTACAATAGGTGATGTAGAGGAAAGGTATCATCGCGTTATTACATTAGGTAGGATTTGTTCAGTAAAAATGTCGTCATCAGGTTCATCCACTTCTAATAATTATAAAAATCATTTATGGAATTAAGAAGGCCACATTTCGCAGATAACATATGAATAATCAATCAACCCCTTTTAATTGACACTTAATGTAACTGTCACTCAAGATTAAACTTGTCGGAGAACAAACAATTCCACCTGCCACATAGCCACCACGCCATTACTACGCAATCTACGTATTGCTAAAGTCTGGAAAGAAAGCGTAAGTGGCGTAAGGGTAAGACAGCGGGGCTATTATCTCTATGGAAACCATAGGCGCCGTGAGTTTGATTTTTACTGCTATCGTTAGTAATTAATTTTTATTAAATTAGCAACGCCAATGGAGTAGATGGTAAAGTCCAATCCTCCAAACCAGTTGTCATTAGAACGTAGCGACGTTATCTTTATAATTTATTTGTGCAACTGAATTAATGAAGCGGCACAATTACAATTACAATATGTATGTAATATGAAGGAATGTAATGCAAATTATCAGTTCGGCTATTTAATTGTAATAGACAGAACCCGCATTCCTGAGAAGGTTTTTCTTTCGAGAATCGTACAATACCTGTACCACTTTAATGAGCCCTTGTCGGCCTGATGGCAGTCTTCTACTTTGTGTTTTGGAGTTCTGGTCTATTTTACAATTCTGTCTGAGTTGACTATGTCCATCTAATTCTTGGCCATCGAATTTCATTTTCTTCTCTTATGACGTTGCTCTTAATTTTATTTCGAAAAAATTGCTTGCACTTGATTGTTCTGTGTTATTATTTTTGCACTTCTCGACTATATCTTAGTTTAAGATGTGTTTCATGATTACTGTAGACTTTGTGCTTATTGTGGATAAAATCATGTTAAAACTTCCAAAGGCTCATTTAAATGTTAACAGCAGACGTTATGTGTCGATCATCCTGCTGTGAGTGTAGAGAGTCAACAGAGCAACATAGGATTTTGTAACTTGCACCTTAGATTTCTTCCATGACTTCGGCGCCTATATTAATTGAAAAGCACAGGGTTCAGACATTACTATACATCAGTCTTCGCATTTCAAGTTTGATTTTTATTTATTAATGGCGATTTAATATTAAAATTCGTTTCGACTATTAATCAACGTTCAGGTAGATTGACAAACGTAATAGTACCTTTACGCAGGGTGCATTTGATAATTGTAGGGATACGTGCTTCGTTAATCACAATCTACGTCCCTGTCCCTAGTAAAACCCAAGAGACTAGTATTTCGAAATTAGATTATGGGATTAATGCACTACTCTTCAAAAAATTTATTAAAATATTTTATAAAAATTCACTCTTCCCGAAAAAAAACTATGTGATCAGATCACACAAACATCTGTTATTTTTTTCACATAACTTTTGCATTATGCATGAAATCAAAGTATAAAAATTTTAGAATAACAAGAGAAGGTGTGGGTATCCGTATAACTTTTTGTAGCACATTTTTATACAATTTAACTTGAAATTCTAAATAAGACCATACTAAAAAATGTATAATATATAAAAAGCAATGTCTAAATTTACGTACATTAAATAAAAATTTGTATAATGTCTCGTGTGTGAGTTATCCTAAGCTACCATGCAAATCCTCACAATACATAAAAGTATACGGATAATAGCAGAGGGAAGTTTGAACAATTGCATGTGCGTGATCTGGAGACGTAAAAATTGCGTTGACACGAAATCCCCGTGCCTTGCTTATACCACATTCCGAGGCCTCCAGGTAATCGTGTCCACATTATGGTTAAAGCAGGTGCAAACTCATTGATCATTTATGTTATTTCGTACAAACTAGCGATAAACGATTTCTAAAATAATTTTGCCTTCCCATACCCATTATTTTAAATTAATTAAGTTCCATTTTATATTAATAAATAAATAATAAAGTGGACAATCTTCCCGCAGGGAACAAATATTATCGTTACTTTTCAGTTCCTCATTAGCACTTTTTCGATTTTACTAAATTAACACTTCTAATTAGTAAAATGAACACGATCGCGATAGATCACGGGCATTCTGTGTGATCGAATAAAAATATCCATTTATTTTAACCTCTTTAGATACAAATTTTTAGAGGAACTAATTATCATTTTAAAGGCCGTTTTTATCGTGATGTGTAACTAACTCATCGGGAAAAAGCTAAATCCTGTCTCGAAAAGAGATAAATATAATCCAGGAAGGGCCTAAATGTCCTGATAGCCACCCTTAGTTCCGCTAGTGCGACGATATTTGTTATTTATTTTAAGTCTTCAAAATGGCAAAAATTCCAATAGGATAAACACGAGATAAACAATTAGAATTGCTTACATTTTTGTATTTTGTACGCTTGTCTCTAAAATAGAGTTCAATAATACAAATCGAAAAATATATAACATTAAGCATATTGCAAACTCGAGGAAAATACTTCCATTCAATGCGGTTATCCTGAACCAAATATAATCAAACCACGCTTTTCTTGAGATATAAAATGACAACGAAATCTATACGGAGTTTCAAATATTCGTATTGAAAAATGGTTATTTTAAAATATATTTTTTAAATAACGCCACGATTAAATTGAACTAAACTCGTTTAAGTATACACATACCAATATGAAGAAGACGGCTGCTATCAAACAAAAGCAAGTCTGCATGAAACCACGAAGACAGTATAAGCCCAGGTTACAACAAGTTGGCTAGTTTTTGTTAAACTTTCCAGATCAAGCAGGATTTGTCAGCTTGTTTGACTACGTTGTGAATAATTTTTGATAACGTAACTTAATATTATATTAATTAAAATCACCGACCATAAAAATTTATAATAAGAAAGTATACAAGGGCATAACTTAAGAGTTGAGGATTTTGTTCAAAGTAAATTGTTCTCTTCTTGACCATCTCAGGTATTCTTAGCTTCCACTTTATACAAGAAGCTTGTAAACTAGTCACAGTGGCATTATTAACATTCCAAAGAATGTACACAGTAAAAGCAAGATCAAAGCTTGCAATGCATTTCTATACGGAACCGCATAGTTCTGACCGAGTTGTGGAATACACGAATTCTTTAATAATTTATTTATTTATTTATTATGACCTACGTTTATTATTGCTTTTCGCGAAATTAATTTCATAACATATTATCAAAATCAATGATTTACTCAAGACAATAAAATAAATGATGTGTTATCACGTAACTGACGTAACAAAAGTCAACGCCCTCAAATATATCCTTTTATATAAAAAAGTTCTCTTGGTTTTCAGCTCGGTTTTGAGTATAGCATATACAAACTGTCAAAACGTACAATAAATTGCTTTTTTATTGCTTAATAGAGGACAAGATGAAGCTACAGCCAAAGAGTGCGCGCATACAGACGGACAGGCGTACAAAAACCATCTAAATTGTTTTAGCAAAGCGTATGAAAGTTTTATAAGAGAAAATAAACGACTATAGGAACAAATCGATAATTAGATATAATGAAAGCCCCCTGATGGATTATAATCTTATCTTCTTCACATAGGTATCTATATTGGGGATTTAAAGAAACATCGCAAAAAGGTATGTAGCAAATTTAAAAAGTATAATCGTCAAACTAATCAATCGAAAATAGGATTAAATAGGAGATTAAACATAAAGGAATTGGAAGCTTTTATTTCGAAATTGTTTGTTTCGATAGAGAACTCAAATTTGTTAATTGTTTTATGAACACAATAAAAATCGATACCAATTTAGTGATCTGTGGTTTTAAGTGTAGTTGTCATAGAAACAAATCTAGATAAGGTCAGTACAAGTGGATGTGTTGGTACTTTATCGGGTAGAAGCATTTTGCTGCATTGTTCTATTGTTTTGCAGGAATTACATTTAAATATGTTAAATAACCCAGTTCAGTTGTTTCCAATAAGTAGTACAAACTTTGAAAAAGAAAAAATACCGCAGTCTTAATTAATCTAGGAGTTGACTTAAATAAAGTACAGGGAGGTTCAAATTTGTTGTCCTTACAGTTGGCTTTCCTGTGTATTACACGGTCATTTGAGGGGCTTATAATGTTAACAAAAACCAACTGACTGAACTGAGCAATTTTATTCTCAATTGTATGTTATTGCCTTCTAAGAAGTGACGGCGGTCTTAATATTTAGATCGCTGGAAATAAAAACTAAACATTCTAAGTACAAAGGCAACTAGCCTTTACATTACTTCCTAAGATGTCCAACTCCTAAGCATAAAAAAGATACGGGATCATTCGATCATTGTAGCTTCTTTCTTATCCTTCTTTCTAGTCCGCCACCCATTGCGTTCCTTCTCTGATTCCCCAGGTGGTTCAGTAACCACCTGGGCAGAATAAAGTCCCGAATCTTTGTAAAGTGCTCAATTTTCTTCTCTCATTTAACCGGATTTAACAACTTGAGAAAATTATTTTAATCATAGAAATCATAATTAGATAATAACTAAGTCCCGAATCCTTGTAATGAGCTTGGGTGCTTTAGTGATGTATATTTCAACTTCATTTTCTGATTTAACCGCACTTAGTTCTTTTAGTGATGTATATTTCAACTCCAGTGAATATATATGAACAGGAAAGAGTCATTTAGCTAATAATATGGATCGCAATAGTTTTCTAAATATAGCGATTTCCGGTCAATTTCTCCAATAGAAATGGTTGCTTATACTCCCACTTATAAGGAAAGATCATGACAGCCAATGAAAATGAAAACTCGACGAAATGCATGAGTTATCCATAGATTTCCCAAATGTCGTTTCAGTCCCATTTTTTCTTATGGGCAACGGTTGCTAACCCTCCTCCTGGATCTATTTATTCAATGTTTCAACTCTCTTCTCCGATTTAATCATTTGGGGAAATTATTTCAACAAGTTCTTATTATAATTGGGAATATACAAGAGTAGCATGATATCTTTGGATAGACTGCTCACAACCACACACAAGGTAGAAGTTTACAAAGAATTTTCTCAGAATCACAAATAGTGTGCTTGTTAAATATGTTTATCGAAACGCAACCACAGATGGCCACTTAAAAGAGGGGTCGAAAGTTGACTATCTTCGTTAGAAGACACGCGATAGTTTGGGAAGACAAACGGGCAAGAAACGCTCGAAGAAACAAAGAATCGATGAGGAAAAAATCGAAAAATTAACAAAAGGTCTAGTCAGCGAAATTTGTTGGAGAAACGAGCAAAGACACGCCGATGTTGTGACTACCATAATTAAACAAAAATGTTGAGCGAGTGTGCGTATATAATTCGATATAAAGTATGTCACGTCCACACGTCTTATAGCTCGCACAATATTTGCATCCATGATTCTTTCATCTACTGCGGACTAGACCTATGGCATCGTTTGCAAACTTGGCGAGCGCTGACAGTTTGTTATGTAGTATGTAAAACTCTACTAACATTTGCAATAAATTATAACCTTATAGGTATAACAATATTAAACTCACATACGATAGATAATTTATTACAATAATATTGTTAATGGTAATTTACGTTTTCTTGATGATTGATTTAAATTCGTTAAATTGAGTTCTCAAATTCTTCTAAATTATTAATGCCATACAAATGAATTATTTATCAGCAAACCAAATCCCCACCAGTGCTTTTGAGGAAACTTCTTTCTAATTTTCACCTGTTGTGTAGTAGATCAGCAGAGCTGTCTGATAGGACTCTTCAAAAGTATTCTTTTAAATGATTGTTAACGTCTTTTAGCTAGGTGTGTTATATCGAAGATTTATGCTACAGAATTTTTAATAGTCAGTTTGAAATGTGATAGCACCTTTCTTCCTACGTCTAGCAACTTATATGTGAGTATTGAAAGTAAATAAAATTCTTCGTCTGTCTGGTTCGAAAGATGCTTACTATAATTCCTTATACAGCAAACGGTTAAATCACTATAATAAAATGTTCGTTTTGACAATTTACGTAAACATTAGGCAATTAGTTTAAACATAAAATCATGGGGTTTGAGAAGCTTTAGTTTAGTTTCCATACAAAATGCATCATTGAATTCACGTACTATAAGTCAGTAGTGCGGAAATTACTTGCAAACACCCTTAATGATCTCTGAGAAATGGAGTGCTTAATATGAATGTATAGTGTGACAAAAAATTAGCCCTCAGCAATTTTTTGTGTTGTAATGGGGTTTTCTAATAGAGATGGGTTGTGGATATCTCAAAAATTATTAGCACACGGTTTTCTACAACTTTATAATTATTTTGGTGCACATCCAGGCTCTGTAAATTACTTTTTGTCACGCTGTACAGCTTTATCTTGTAAATTTAGGTTTTGACTCTTTTGCTCGTTGGAGTTATATATTTTTACTCATTGTTCGCCTTCAATAAATAAACACCTTTATTTGCTTACATTTTGACTTGGAAATTGTCTCGGCATTTATTTTTGTTGGAATGGAATTTTAATCTTAATCCCAACATCCTTACGAAGATTTAACTACTTGTTATTTTAAATCGTATAATCTCATATGTTTCAATTTGGAAATAATAGCAATCGATGATGGTATTTATAAGAATAACTTGAATAACTTCATCTTGTGAAGGAATGATAAAAAAAGCTACTTCAATATTTCTCTGGTTACAAAACGTAAATTATTCTTAAATCTGATAGGGATACTACGCCAATTTAGGAATTTTTGTTACTTTATTTCTTCAATCTTACGCTTTAATATATCTAATTTCAAATTTAAAACATTCTTTGATATTATATTATTTGTTCATCAGAAACGCCAAATTTACATAACAGCCTACGGCGTATAGCATTTGAGATGAATAAGTTTTGGATTTCATTTCACGTGCAGTTCTAATTTAAATATTCATGGGTTTGGCGATTTACCCCATACTGGTTAATAACCTACATTAAACTTAACCCTAGTTAACTTTAAAAAAAGCCTACTCGAGTTAAAATCTTGACAAACGGAATGTGTATTAGTTTATTAACCTGATTCAAGAATCTGACAAGTGTATAAGACACGAGTAACGGTAAAATTATAAATAACCGAGAAATTATTATTTTTGTTTATTTCTGCGAGAGTAGAACCGATGCAAAATATAAAAAAATAGAAATACCGGCGATAGAAGTGCATCTTGCATGTGTCGTGCCAAAAAATATTGGCTGGAAATAGGAGTAATTAAATTATAAGCGAAGAGTAGAGTGTTTGGATTAAAAGTAAAAGATAAAAGAGCAACCCGTATTTATTACATTGCTGGAATAATAAATCGTTCACCGGACAACAACCTGTCGTGGGGCAGTGCACATGGACAGTTCACTCACCGGTTGAGAATAAGGTTGGCAGTTCAGTCGAATGCCATCCTGGGTAAGTTTCTCTCGTAAAAGTATCTTGAGTTGCATCCGAGGTATCTTAACCAATTCGGCTTTACCTTCTTCATATTCGTCCACATATTTAGTTGCTTCACTAACAGTATCCACTGAACTTGTGACATTATTACTCGCACTCGCGACACTTTCTTTTTCCGAACAACGTCCCGACGACGTATGAGATGACTTAGCACTCACATTATCACACAAACACTCATCGTGTATTGCTGTAGTTTCTTCTAAGGTAAAATACACCGATGCGGCGCCTTCTTCACGTAAAGTTCTCACGGATTCCAGTACTCGGTTGCGATGAGTCGGATTTAACACGCCGATTGCATCTAAATCGGGATCTCCTACTTGTTTGCATATTTCTAAATCGTCGTAACCGTTGTCGATGAAACTTTCGGCATATTGTCCTAGATGAAGTGAGATTAACCATTCAGAAACGATGTTGTTAGTCATAGCAAACATACAGTAAACATTTAAAACAAACGAACCTCCCACATGTACATCAGTACATCCCATTCCAGACTGAGTGGCTGTCGAAAACATTCTCGACTCGCACTGCGCCATATCTACGCGCAATAGTCCGGATCAACGCGGAATTTACCGATGCACAATGACTTTTCATTGATATCTATGCTCGTATCACCTGCATACCGAAAAACAGCTGTAATGCAAAAATGCACAGGTAGGTTAGTCAGTAGTCGCAATACTAGAATATCTTGCTTATGACGCGCTCTTTAATCATCTAATCACTCTAATTATTTTTCTTTATAGTATTCTATCAACATTGTTCTTTAATTTTTATCTAATTTATACCTTAAATGCATTGTAATTATTTTATACAAATTACGGACGTACAATGGAATTTTATGGATGCTCGTTTTGCATACCTATTATTATACATAAAAAATAAGTATTTTGTTACCATTAATGTAAATTTCCGTGTATTAAAAAATATATATACGTTCAAAAATACTTGAATTTATAATTTATAAAATAATATTATTGTAGCTTCAATTCAATAACAATCAATCATTGATTACATAAAAATATTTTTAAAGTTTTGTTTACCTTATCAATATATTTACTGGCAATAGACAATTAGAATAAACTAAGCCTTTTGTGTGTACATCTCCTCTTTTGGTTTAGCTTCGGGGGTAGGGGGCAATTTAAAATAGGCAAGATAAATAACTGATAGCCATATATTTATAGCCCACATTTTTTATCCCCATTTTAATATTATACAAAACACAGTAATTTAGATTAAATAATGCACACAGTACCCAGTTGAAAGTTAAATTAACATCACGACGTTTAGGGATCTCGGTCCGAAAATGCAAAAAAACTTAATACAACCCATGTGGCCATACAAGGCATTTTTCCCACCCATCAAATCTTGTAATTTTGTATTTTTGTTAATTAATACTTTTAAGGATGCAATTTAGTAGGTATAGCTATCGCAGTTGCACTTATTGCTGAGATGGGCAACATTTGCTAATTTTGCGTTGTAAGTTTCTCAAAAACCAAAAGTTAAAATGAAATTTTGATTTTTTTATCAAATAGTTGCCGTTAAAGTCTCGGAGATAAGTTAATTTCAGCCTTAAATGTGAAGTATTTATATAAAAATAAATAACTGTAAAATGCAGTACAAAAATGAAAAATTATTCTTATTAATTATTGTCATCTTATTTTTTTACAAAAATAATTCAAAAATTGCTCATCTCCGTGACTTTAAAGGCAACTACTATTTGATAAACAAATCAAAATTTCATTTTAACTTTTGGTTTTTGAGAAACTTACAACGCAAAATTAGCAAATGTTGCCCATCTCAGCAATAAGTGCAACTGCGATATATTGCTATATGCGATATGCTATACCTACTAAATTGCATCCTTAATCTCTACTTTTAGCCCGAGAGCTAGCAACGTTTCTACTTACGGAATTTCAGCAAGCGTCATATTTTGTAGAGACATTCTATTTGACCTCTAGAACACAGATCTCAAAGTCTGGCTACTAGCAGCCAGTCACTTTAGCTCCGTTGACCTCTAAAGGGGGTGAAGAAGTAACCAAAAAAAGTTGCATCAGTAAGTCTGATATTTTGGTATATTATACAAAATAATAATATACATTTACAGAAATAGTGCCAGCAACGTTTCTCGGTGCTAAGACTGTGCCAAAGGGCCATAAAGGTGTTGGAAACACGCAGCTAGCTCGTTTCAGTTGAATATTTCCACAATACATTCAGATATCAACCTGAAATTTACTACATGTTAATGGGACAATAAGACGCATCTTTTAGTGTAACCACATTTTAAATTACTCTATTCATGTGGCCCTGATGATGTCATCAATATTATTTTTAAATACAACTACCTGTATATTACTCGATATTTGGATACAGCTTTTGAGTACAAATTCAACGATACCATATTTGATGCATTTGTCTTTCAAGACTACTGAGATTTTAACGATTATTTGAAAATCAGCAATCAGTGCCCACAAGGTCATTTACGTTATAGAAGCAAAGCTGAATTTTATATATACCTATTTTAAATATCTACAAAATTTTAAATATCTATAATATTCAGCTTTGCTTCTATGACGTAAATGACCTTACGGCACCTTAATGGCTGTCCGAAGTAGTTTTAAGACAAATAAACGCGTCTGACAGTATGTTAAACCCGCTCATTCGGTCTGTCATTTCAAATGTAGTTATAAAAAGGCCTTATTTAAAATATATATAAAATTTAGCTTTACTTCTATGACGTAAATGGCCTTGTGGTCACTGAAATTGCTGATTTTTAAATATCGTTAACATCTCAGTAGGCTTGAAAGACAAATGCATCAAATATGGTATCGTTGAATTTGTACTCAACAGCAGCTGTATCCAAATATCGAGAAATATACAGGATGTTGTATTTAAAAATAATATCGATGACATCATCAGGGCCACATGAATGAAGTAATTTTAAATGTGGTTATACTAAAAGATGCGTCTTATTGTCCCATTAACATGTAGTAAATTTCAGGTCGATATTTTAATGGATTGTGGAAATATTCAACTGAAACGAACTAGCTGCGTGTTTCCAACACATTTATGGCCCTCTGGCACAGTCTTAGCACCGAGAAACGTTGCTGGCAAATATCAGACTTACTGATGCAACTTTTTTTGGTTACTTCTTCACCCCCTTTAGAGGTTCATGGAGCCTAAAGTGATTGGTTGCCGGTAGCCAGACTTTGAGATCTGTGTTCTAGAGGTCAAATAGAATGTCTCCACAAAATATGACGCTTGCTGATATTCCGAGTGTCAAAATATTGAAAAATTTATAGTATGTTCCATTTAAATTAAGAAATTTAATCCCATTTCCGGTTAAAACGGAAGTCAAAATATAAAGTGTTTGGTATCGTGTAACAGCTAATTAATTATACGAGCTTTCAAAATATTTAAAAATATACAGAGCGTTCCTTACAAAATCGATTTTGTTGTAGTTTTCCGTTCAACCGGAAGAGTTTTGTTAACAGAAATAGTGTCAAATGATAGGGTAAAGTCGCCCATATTGAACCGGCTCCCAAATTGAACCACAGTTAATTTAAGGGTTTCTAACAAAATTAGCAACACCTGCTCAACAATGTTTTAAAGTGCACTTTGATAAGACTTAAGTTCGGTAACAACTGGCAAGGTGCGGTTCACACAGTCGTTTTCCCGCGTATTCATGTTTTGCCATCGCTTCACGTGTAATTTTTTGTGAGTGTTGCTAAGAAAGTTTAAAACCTATATGCAAGGGCAGGAAAATTTTGATGTAGGCATGAAGTAGTACTATGTGTAAAGAATTTATCAGCACATTTAAAATAAATTATAATTTTGTCTTTTAAAATAAAAAATTATGATATAAATTTACTAGAGGTTGCTTATATTGTACCGGAAACACTGTCTCAAATTGAACCCGGTGTTCGTGATGTATTTATTTGCTATTTTCAATGTGATCAAAGATATTGTCAAAATTAGCAGTTTTGCTACAAACAAAGGCAATTTTGACCTTGTTCCCGCACGCCTCTGATCTGGAAAAATCTCTCCCATAATTAAGGTTCCAAAATAAAGCGATTCGTGAAAAAAAATTGCTATCCCTATGCTTTTTCTAAAAACGCTGTTTTTATCGGTAATTCGACACTACTATTAGAATTTTTTTGTTTTATAAAAGTGTTTGTATTAAAGTTTTAAGCTTTTGAACGATTTAAGAGTCTTTTTTTAAGTCAGAAAGTGCAGGTTCAATTTAGAACACCAGTGGTTCAATTTGAGCAACTAGTTTTCTAAATTGAACCATTTGACAACCAAAACATTTTTTTTCATACAAACATGAAAAAAGTTGCGGACGGTCGTTAACTAGCAGCAATGTGTTGCTGAAAGTCCACACATTACTTCAGTACAAAACACGGGCCAATTTTTCCTTTTTTTACCAAGCTACAGCGATTTTTATGAAAAATGGTTCAATATGGGCGACTTTATCCTAGATATTCATGGGATTGAGGCATATATCAATTTTTAAGTTTTTATTTTAATTAAAAAAGAAATTAGAGAAGAAGTTTTTACATTCTAAAAATCATATCTCTGAATCCGCTCGGTCGATTTTGATAAAAGTTTAGATTTCAATAGAGAATTACGTTGCCTGTAACATATTCAAAAAAGATAAATATGGTAGAGGAAATTTTCAGAAAATCCATTTCCAAATTTTGACCACTTAAAGGTAGACAATTTTGAAACAATTTAAAAAAGCGACTGAGTTATGACGTTATGAGGAAAGACCTATATTTTGGCTGTAGGTATATAATGTACAAGTTATAAAGGAAAAACCACAAAATGGGACAATCGTTCTATTGGCTGCAATTTTGAATTAAAAAAATGTGTCCTCCTTTTTTCAATTGGAGCTTACACGTACTATTTTATAGCCAGGTAAAAATAAATTTTGCTTCAATTTTGCGAAAGTGGGCCCAAAATAACCGCCTTATTTAACATCCTGTATAGATTTCTTATAAAAGCTTAGTTAGCCAGTGAAATAAAAAAGTTTTTTTCCTTTACAACCCCATAAAATAATTTTAAACTGTAGGTCTAATGATCGTGTACTATCGTGCCATAATTGGATTTCATTTCTCTAAAGGCGGAGACACACAGAGGCTTTTACTCGGGCTTGCCTGCGCAGGCCATCTAAAGATACAGACACTTTGGTTTGATCTGTGCAGGAAAAAGCCTGGTTGTGAGATCCACCTTAAGTTATAAAGAACAATCATACTTCCACACAGTAAACACCCACCCTTCAGTGTAAACAAAGTAAAACCCCGTGCTCACTAATCACCTTTTTGTCGTTCAACATCCAACAGTTGACTCGAATACAATGGCAAACTCAGCCCACTAAACTGTTGGATTAGAACACGTTCATAGGGCGTTTGGTCTTAAGGCGGAGACACAGGCTTTTACACCGAGTTTGCAATTGCCTTCTACATATGCAGGTATGTCTGCACAGAACGCTTGAACGATGTAAGACGCTCCGCTCCGCCAAACCGGAATAAAAGGCTGAGTATGTGTGTTTCCACCTTTAGATAAGGTTTTAGTCATATTACAAATTTTCAATTTAACTTAGTTAATAATTTATAAAACCATCACTAAAAGTTAAATTATTTTTCTAAAACTCAATCTGCACGGGCTCTCACCGCTATGCTCGAGGCACCTAATCCACATGTTGCGAGTCCGTCGCGCGAAGCAGGCTCGCATAGGAAAGGCCCATTTACACGGCTAATAAATGAGTAATGAATATACCACCCAGAACTTCTACTCTTCTACTTGTAGTTATTACATAAACGCTATAGTTTGCAATACAAAAAATTATAGACACAGGCACAGGAAACCAGAGGACACAACCATTGAGATTTGAAAAATTTGCTAATTTGCTAACTCATTAATTTATAACACGATAAATTATTTGAGATACTTTAATCTTGATTACCTATGTATGTATGTTGTTATATAAAAAAACCTAACCTTTTATGTAGATCTTGCAGTAGTTGAATCGACCCTCGAGGGCAGTAATCCAAAAAAGAAGAAAATACCCACCGCGAAATGATACCAAACACGTCCACATCGCGTTAAAAATTGTACTAAAATGCAAGATATTTAAAAATATTAAGCTAGTTCTTAATAATTTTATCAATTTATTCGACCAAATGCGCATACAGCTGCTGATAAAAATTCACATAAATCGTATTAGTTTAATATTTTAAAAAATTATTCGATTTATTTCTAGAGTAATAATTTAATTTTAATTTTAAAATTTTTGTACATTTTTTACGTTCAAGTCCTTTTTGGCCATTAAGATTACTTTTCGTATAAGTGGTAGGTACATATCGTACATCCATAATGGATTGACTTCTTTTTTGTTTATTGAAAATATTATAAATATTCTAAAAAAAATTAATTAATTTGATTTTCATCAAGTTTTTGAAAAAGGTAATTCTGTTTTCGCAGGGAAGCATACATGAAACTAGTGTACGAGTGTCTCATAAAGAATGGGAAAACACTGGGTCACAGACCCACCTGTAATAATACATTAACATCAAAGCCGAAAAAGCAAGCGAGACACGTTTTGACATAACCAAGCAGAGATGACTCCAAGGAAATTTTTGGTTGGCGGTAGTTTCACATCTCAAGACGACTAACGGTAGAAATCAAATATTAAGTTTTAGAGTTATTCATACAAAAATATAGAGCACAGAGCAGATAAATAGTTTCGGCATGAATTATTGATCTACAAGTGTTGGAAGCGTGGTCCTTACTCCCTTTGTTGGAAGTAATGTTCTCTTATATCAGTTCTTGCTTTTTAAATTACTTTGAATTATATCTTACTAAATAAAATTAAAAATTACTGACCCGAGTAATAAGTTTACTCGCGAGTTTTAGCTGTGAAACTACGAGAACTTTTACTAATAACATCAAAAGAAGCGAATAGTGATTTCTGTTCAACCAAGCAAAAGGTTTATTTTTAATAGTTCCATAAAATTAGTTGGAGTTATAGTTATACGTAAGATTGGAATTGCCTCACTTCATTATTGACTGAGGTGAACTTTCCACTTCAATTGGGGTTTAAATTTATTATTTTTAATGGCTTCGACAAACAGCTGCGTTTACTTTAATTTAGAATAAAAATTATTTTTAAATTATTTGGCCGTTATTAAGTCATAAAAACCGTTCTTCTACTTCAGTAAGTACACATTCGACGAAAAAATATTTCTCCACTGAAAACGAAAATACGATATTTTATTGCCTAAACTGAATGCTAGGGGTTTATATTTTTATTCGAAAGTTGTTGTGATATCATAATAGCAATATGTTTTCCTATATACAGGATGTTTCATAACTTGGTTCCATCATAACTAAAATTAAAAAACAGTTAACTTTAAATTAATACAATGAACCTGCACACGAACAGTGTTCAGCCGACAAAAAGTTATCCCCATTTAAGTGATCGCTCTTCTTGAAGAGATTTTCTATCTCTGTTTATTTCAGCACTCTTAATAAATAAATAATCGTTCCGAGAAGAGCATTCCCTTAATGTTGGTAAACTATTACTTGTGTCGGTTGTTTCGCTTTTGTAAGCTCTAGTTTTTTATACCTTTTTACTCACCTGCTCACTGTGTAATACGACTCTACATATATATTGTATACTTTAGGAAGTTTCGCAAAGGTTATGAGGCGTTTACATTTATCAAGTTACTTGAAGCAAATCGATTTGAAGCCAGCGACTGGAAGCGAATTTTGCGTTTACATATTTTCAAGCAATTATTTTGTTTACTGGAAAACAAAAAGAGCATAATTTGAATTGATTCCTCGCTTATCTCTTGCTGGAACATGATTAAATAATTAATAATAATAATAAAATTTTTTAAAAGTTTATTAATTAAGAATATGGGTGAGAGAATGAATCAATCGATTGGATAGATTTTTTTTAATTTGGCGATTTTTCCCAACTCTTGACTGATCATAGTTTTAATCATTTTTATTTTGTTTCTTACATTGTCTATATTTATGACATTATGACATTGAAATTCTCTTCATTTATTTTGTGTATTAATTTTTTAAATGCCGAATCCCCCATGTTTTTATCTCTATATGCTTTTTATCACGTATCCCACAGGATATCAAAATGCTGGTAAATTTTCTAAAAATGGATAATGTCATCATTGCCCCAATTAATTTTAATTAACAAATAACAACTATCAATAACAACTATCAAATCAAAAGTAATATTGATTGAACTGTACTTTACTAAACCGTTGGCACTATACTCTATTTGTACCCAAGTCGCGCAAATGATTTCAAGTTTCAAAAAAAGTAGACCGGTCGTCTACTTTACTTGACTATTGAATTCAAGTTAAAACTAGAATTCAAGCTTGACTTGATATTACTTGAAACACTGTTTGCATTTGTCAACCGCTTTCAAGTCGCTGGCTTCAAATCAACTTGCTTCAAGTTACTTGATAAATGTAAACGCCGCTTTAGACAAGGCCGCCGTGTATTTGACCAGTCAGATCTGTAGAAAGTTCTTAAAAATAATGTAAACCATCTGATGGTATAACTTATATCCCCTTAAATTAAATGTGAGCCAAAAATATAGATGCAGAGTATTTTGGCTTATTTGTGGTTACCACAGCACTCCGGTAAAAGTCGTAGTGATATACTTTAAATTTTATTTTATTACCTAAACTGGCGTAAGCTAGAATCTGAATTACATTTTCGTGTTTTCATACTAGCCTTAATTTTAATCCATTGTAACGATACGGGTAGGATGATAGACGCTTACCTGAAACAAAAATATCTATAAGTTACAAGTACATAAAAAGTTCTTTTTAGTAGTAACAATAAGTAATAATATAACTAATTGTTTTATAAAGAGTATAGGTAAGTGTCTCAGCTATCGCTGAGGAAGTGCAGCCATCGGTAAAATGACTTTTGCTGCTTAGACAGTAGAAACGTTGATTGAAGGAGTTTTATGAAGTACAACTTTAATCTTACATAGTCAATGCCATGTTTTCTTGACGTTTCAAGAGAGTAGTTATTTACATTACTAGATTCAAAAGGTCACTTTTTTGTTTGAGGTGGCATTTGAATAGCTGAGGCGAAGCCGAGACATTCAAAAACTTCCGAACACCTGAAATGACTTTGGCATATTGTATGTATTAAATTTGTTCTACTTTGGATAGATAAGAATTAAAAGATAATTTATTTTTAAAATTCTTATTGATAAGCTCTACTGAACTGTACTTTGAACATCGACAGTTTAATACACTATACCAGTACTATGCTACTTTTCGGCGAATTTTGAGTGCCTGTTTTTCTTCATATTCGTGTTATCGAGTGTTGTTGAAAGGGGTTAAGTGAGGCCAAAACATTACTATTATACTTTATTTCAGTTTAAAATATGTTAAATTTATATTTATAAATTAAATTATATTCACATGCAATAAAGAGCCAACTGCATGGCTGTAAATCTCAAAACCGCACTTAATTATAAATATTTAAATCTATAACGATACAAGTTGAAGTTGCTAATGTTAGTAATTTAAGTTAAACATGCACAAGATGCAAGCAAGTATCTATTAAAATATGGAATTTATAACATGTAAGTTGAGGGTCAATTTCAAATTAATTCAGTAACTTTGCCGACTACAATAATTGAGCTCAAAGAGTTTGTGTGCTAACTTATAATGCGCTTTGTATAAGTAGGTAGATGTAACCTTATAGGTGCGATTAAAATGGATCTAAACTACATTTACGTTTAAATCCCCTATTTTAATAGTATGTGTAGGAACAAAATATGACCATCTTCAAATATCTATATTTTCAATAAAATTATTCTCGTCATCTTGCCTACAAATTCAATCTTACAACCGTCTCAAAACTATTATTATTTTTATTGTTCCACAAAAAATAAAAATAATGTACTTACGACTTGAATTTTTCATTTACACATTGATTTGAAATTACTACTTCTGAAGTACAGGAGCATATTCACTATAATCAGTTTCAAACATGTTTCGGTAGAATTGTACCTCATCATCAGCACATAAATGATTGCTAGTTTGCTAGTGAGAGGTGTGAACGTGATAATTTAATTTATATTTTGAGGTTTCTCGGAGAAGTTCAAAATTAACGCTTCTGCTAACTGCACCGCAATTATCATTCTCGACTTACTTGCATCTCAAGCGAGAATCAGGTGTAAATTATACTAAAATTGCTGTATTTTAACGTTAATAAAATATGAAAAATATATACTTAAAAGTTGAAGTAGAAAATCATTTGTTGAAATAGAAAATTAGTATGCACGGTGTAATGTTACAACTACACGGGATATTGCTTGGTTTTATGAAGTAGATGCATCACGTAGTGGTGAATAATCTATGCTAACTCCAAAAGCACTCGCTTGGTTTAATGCTAGTAATAAAAGCTGTACCCTGTCGCGTTCTCTTGGGAAGTAGGTTCGACCTTTTGGGTAGAAACTTCCGGATTCCGGAATTGAGAACTACCTATATTCATACCTTTCTACGCCCCTCTTGTGAAATTTTATTTAAAGACTTAATAAAAAGTCGCTTTGTTTTATAAGATTTAAATATAGCGAGCTATAAGGAAAATAATTTGTTACTTTCGTATGTACGTTAAAATGTTAAACATTTAAATGTAAGATGTCTCACTGGCTATTTTATAAAACTTTACTAACCCTCAACTTGAATAATTTATGTTGTCTTCCCAGTGCTAGAAGATGGTGCATTGTATACTTAAAACTTATAAACTTGGTTTATGTATAATGTTATAGGTAATATATGTTTCCAACATTCTCAGTCGCAAATTAATTACTTTTAGAACATCACTTATAATTTATTCGTTTTCTCTTTTACTTTTCAATTCGGTTTGCTTTTTAACCGTTCGCTGTTCGTACGAAAGATTACAATAGGAAAAAGTCCTTAATATAAGTTGATTTTCAATGAATATGCAGATTATTTGATTAATAATACACTTTTCCCCATTACCCTCGAACAAACTGAAGGACTTGGCACTGGCAAGGTTGCTCTGCAGTCCTTATTATTTTTTCCATATACTTAAACCACGTTTGAATGGGACTAATTGTAAGTGATGACACGCACTCGTGGGATGATGATGATGAGGATGCCGTGTAAATAAAAATTTAGCAAAAAATAGACAAATAATTATTAAAGGTAAAGGTAAAAACGAAATATACGTTTATTCGTTTATGTTCTAACTTACCTCGTTTATTAAAAAAGTTTAATTACGTGTAGTTGGTTCGTACCTCTGTTTAATTGCAATTTTACCTCATAAAGAGACTAAAAAATATTTTTCTGGTGTAAATTAAAACTTTTCATCCCAAAAGGTGGTAGAGAATAATGCCGAATTAAAATTAACTTGACCGAGTTACTGCTCACAGCTGTTGTTATTCTTGATAGCCAATCAGAATTGATTATTAATTAGAGGACAAATCAAAGGTCCCATGATAAATTTAATGCCGAATTAAATTAATCAAGAACTCCGTATTTAAACTTTTTAACGATTTGCGCGGTCTTCTAAATTACGAGGGTCGATACACTCTACGCCAATTCCGCACCGCATAAAGCTTTAAATTAATAAAATGCTTATAGCATGATAGTATTTCATGTTTTGATTATCATTCAATGAGAAAAGCGTGTTATGGTTGGGTGCGATTTTTATCTTTGAATCTAACATAAATAAATAATATCTGATACCTTTCATAGATCTAGCATTTTTCAAGATATGAACTACATACAGGTTCAAACACACCCTACACGTTTATAAGTAGTTGCAGTAGCGTTTGTAAACACAATTTGTATGTTGATAGTAGATAGGTAGATACTTCATTTGAAATAATTTAAATAATTATTATGCAAAGCTTCCAATTAAAATATTTCTTTTAAAATGTAGCATTTAAATTTAATAATATGCTTGTAATAAATGTCAGTGTGTATTAAACCATTATATTTAAATAAATAGAAGTGCACGGTGCATATATTTATATGTATTTAAGATCTTATTCTCAACTTTAATTATATGCGAAAATTCACTTTTAGTTGCATTGTAAATTGCCGGCATCCGTTGATGAGGAGATATATTAAGGAAAGCAATGTTCATCTTCTATATTCCTATTCCTCCCTTTTCGTAATTGTAGAGAAAGTGAGTTTGAGAAAACTACATTTGACTGTGATAAATGCTGGTATTATTCGAATTCGCGATGAGAAAGATTTCTGAATGTGTTTCACTCTTGTTTTAATTTAGACGAGATTGAATTTGAAATGTACTTTACATTTTAATGTAGATATCTGTTTCGTTTATTAATTAAAAAAGGCGCGATTTTAATATAAATTTTGTGTTGTAATAAATAATAATTGTAATAAATAGTGATCGGTAAAAATTATCGGCTATGCCTCTGATAAAGTTACTAATTCTCATATAATTTGCCATTGCTGTAAAAGATATAAATGTTTTAGCGTGACTAAAGTTAATAAATAAAAGATTTAAAAGTCTGTTATATTTTTTCCGGAAAGGCGGCTTTATTCTTAACAAGCACAAAGTACTAGATAAATATAAGTGCTAAAGATTTAATTTAATGAAGGAATATGCAAAAATTTCAATTATAAAATTTCTTGTGGGCCTAAAACCAAAAGATTTACATATTTAATAAATGTTACTTAGATAGATCTAATCGTACCATTATTATTCTATTCGCATCGAATTCTACATTTTATCGCTTTAATTATTGTGTATCTAATTAGTTTTATTCTTTAAAATTACTTGGATCTTATTTCATCACCTTTTTAAAATTTTACGACTTCCGTTGATTTACAAATGTAAAGCTGCAATAAAATGGGACCAATAACAGAGCCTTGTGGCACCCCTTGTGTACTGAACAACTTTATCGAAGGTGGTCATAAACCACAGAAGGAAAAATCGTCAAAAGTTGAATTGTTAAACATTATAACGCTAGTGTTATAATATATGTCATTACGACACTGCCTTTAGTTTCGTAATATTGATTTTACATAACCAAAGGGAAAATAAAAGTTGTTAGCATTTTTACGATAGGACACATTTTTTGGATATCCTCTGTATTTAATAAATTAACGATTTAATAAACAATATCTAAATTAAACATTATGAATTATGAACTATACATTTTGTAATGATTCTTTAGACTAAATTTATTGTTAATAAACTTTAAGCTAATTTTTAAAACTACGTCTGATATAAAACAAAACATAATAACAAAACTAAAAATTCGTTTCGTACAAAACTGCATAATAGGAACAATATAATCAAGAATGTTCATGTTCTCAAATAGTAAGTTGCCACTTCAGACGAAACTTCATTCTCAATCCTAGCCCTTCTCGGAGAGCCAACAACCTCTTAGAAAGCGCCCGTGGACAAAGAAGTTTTCAAGTAACGTACACGAAAGCACATTACTCTACATGAGCACCGTATCCACTTCAAAATAACTACTATAAAATCTTCTAAAAAGTACATATGTATGCAACATGCTGCAATGTATTTTTCAATAATAGTTAAAATAAATAGCCTACTTATTCTACTACCAATTATTTTGTAAGGAATGTTAAATTAAGTTTATTTTCCACCTTTATTTATTAGAGATAGTTAAAATGTTGAAGAAAATTAATTTAAATTAATTTAAAAAGGCTTTAAATTCGTTACTCATTTTAGTCCCACATAAAATAAGTAAATTGTATAAAAACCTAAGTTAAGAATACAAACTGTTTATAAATTAACCCTAGAAAGGTCAATGGGGTCTTTCGGACCCCATTTCATTTTTAGACTTAGATTTTTATACTTAATTTTCGAATTTCAGTCGTGCTCTTCGGTGACTTTTAATATAGATTTTGAAAATGTAAAAACATTTTTTAGTTAAACTTCGAATTATAGAAAAACGATGATTTTGCGTTACTCCCGGTGGGGTCTTTTAGACCCCAAATGCCTTTTTCGTCATGTAAATTAATTATTATTTTTTTTATTGTAAAAGCTTATAGAAGCTCACCCGCTTCTCTTCAGAGTATGAAATGTCTCAGTATTTCAGACAGGTCTTTTACTTGGAATAAAACTAGAATTTACTGCAATGATGATGATGTACGTATGCAAGAAACTTGCAGTTGGTATTGTGCTTATTACATATTTTTTTTCGGTTTGTTTTAATTTAAGAATCAGTTGATGCAACTTTACTATAACTCTACATATAGCGTGAAAATTATTTATATTTTAAAAATTTTAAAATTTTGAAGAGCTTAATTTTTAAAATGCTTGAATACCAAATCTAGTTTCCTTATGCGTGGGGAGAAAGCATTTATATAAATGTGACAACTTTATGTGAAATATACATATAGATTCTCTTGTATCATATACTGAACTCGATTTAAATTTTTTATATAATGTATTTGGAACAACTTGTTGACGCTTATCTAAAAATATTACCCTCAGTTTTGTTGAAATGGTACTCAAAAAGTCAAGATTTAGTTCAACCTTTAACTTCTTATTTATAGGTTACATCAAAAAAGAATTATAAAACACTTATTTTTTTGCAACTGTGTAAATAAAATTGAAAAAAAATTTAAAAGACTTGCATCTTGCTTGTATGGTCCAGCAAAACCCAATAATGGCTACCAAATTGAGTTTTCTTTGTGATATAGAATTTTAGCAACCGAAAGATAAATCGCAATTTAAAATGAATATAGCTAAAACCTGGAAATTCGTATTTGGGATTTTGTCCAATTTCAATATCCGCATAGAATTATTTTGTAAGCATGAATTATAGAAAGCAGACCAGTTTAAAGTTGTTCTTTTTTAGTTATTCGTTCTTAAAGGACTTTTTCGTTAAAATAAAATTTATTTCTCTTTTGTGAACTTGTAAATCCGTTTAAAATTAAAAGGAAATGAAAAAAATTATTAGAAGGTTGTTTAGTTTTAATGAATAACCCCCTACATGCCACTCAATCAGTAATCGGTATAAAAGGCACGAATTCCTGCCGGTGACATCCAAACTGATACTCGTGAGTGTAAATGTAAAACTTGTTAAAAACGACGTGTTTGATTGCAAGTGTTTGTTATTAACAAACCAACGACAAGAATTTACGTTAAAACAATTTTATAAATTTAAATTCTTTTTCCCTTAAAATATAATTTGAAACTACGTTAATTTCACATTTTCTTTGTGAAGGAAAATTTATGGGATAAATAATATATGAGTGTACCTACCTGTTCTTTCAAATAAAATTAAAACTATTACTAACTACGCTAAAATTTACAAGTTTGTTTTATGTTCAACTTTAATTTAACGAAATTCCTTCTAAATTAACAATATAAATTCATCACTGTAACAAGAATACGGAAAGCAGAATTCTGAAGTTTATTGCATTTGGTTCAGGTAGGATAAGAAGGGGTAAGGTATCGGAAATGATTTGGTAGTTTCATTTTATTAAAGTCGCTAACTTTACTAAATGATTTAATGCATAAATTAATAATGATATACAGGGCTAGATATAAGTAATGAAACAGCTCAATTACTGTTCAAATATTCCGTCAATAATTCCTTCACATAAGAAGCTACGATGCTATCAATAATTCTTAACATGCACAACTTCGATGCCCATACACTAGCGTTCTAGGATAGTCGCTTCATCTAAACAGATCACTGAATTAATTTACTAGGGTTAATATTGTTTCAAAAACTAGGTAAAATTGTATTTTTGGCACATAGCCGCATTTTTTCCCAAGAAAAATACCTATAGCTGTTTGCACTTACAAATTATCACATGAACTGTACATGTGACAAGTAAATGGAATAATTGATATAATTCATTTCTATTGGTCCACAATAAAATAATAGGAGATAGTGGGAAATTGTTAAAAACATAGCGATCTATTCATTAGAAATTTTTTATTTTTTTTTATTAACTCCACATAACGAACAATCTGTCTAAATTAACAATAAGTTCTTTTTATGATCATTACAATATAACGTGTAGGGAACATTCCCGTGAAGGTTTCCCTCTAATTGTTCAACTTAACATTGTTATAGCAATTAGTGGACATTTTTCATATTACATAGGTACTTATAGTTATGCACAATTATACAATATTAAAATCGATCGACTAAGTCCGATGGTTTGAACCGTTTAAGTCGTCTAATTTCGTCTGGTCTGTCCATTAGTCTTTTGGCCAATTTGTTAGGGTGAGATTTTAGACGTTCACCATATTTAGCACTAAACCGTTTAATTTCCTCGCGAACTAAAGGCACACCTAAGTCTTTGTGTAATACCGTGTTTGGCACATACCAGGGCGCATTCACTAACAACCGAAGCACCTTATTTTGAAATCTTTGCAGAATCTCTATATTTGAATTAGAAGCCGTACCCCACAGTTGCACTCCGTAAGTCCAAATAGGTTTTAAAATAGTCTTGTATATTAGTAATTTATTTTCTGTTGATAACTGAGATGTTCTGCCTATCATCCAATAGATTTTACGAAGCTTTAACCCAAGTTGCTTCCTCTTGGAAAAAATATGTTTCTGCCATGTGAGGCGGCGATCTAAATGTAAGCCTAGATATTTTGCATCATTCGATTGCTGGAGCTGCTGACCATTTAATGTTACGGAAGGACATCCGTCCTTCCGTAAGGTAAAAGTGACGTGTACGGACTTGCTCTCGTTAGCCTTGATTCGCCATCGTTTGAGCCATAGTTCTATTTGATCCAGATTAGTTTGGAGATTTATTGTTGCTATGTTGGGATTCAAGTGCGATGCCAGCACAGCTGTGTCATCTGCAAATGTTGCTACAGTTGTCAATCTAGTTGTTGGAAGATCTGCGGTGTATAACAAATACAGCACCGGTCCCAGTACACTACCCTGCGGGACTCCTGACATAATCGGGTGTAAGTCCGTATATTCCGCTTGGAATTTAACTAAGAAGTATCTGTCCGTGAGGTATGACCTCAATAATTCATACATGTTGTATGGTAAGTGTTTTTTAAGTTTATATTGCAGACCACTGTGCCATACCTTGTCAAACGCTTGACTGATGTCGAGAAATGCTGCCGAGCAATATCTTTTGCTTTCCAAATCACTGTTTATTTTTCTGACAATCCGATGTATTTGCTCTATTGTACCATGTTGGTTTCTAAACCCAAATTGATGGCTAGGTATTAGTTTTTTCTCTTCCAGGACAGGTTTCATGCGTTTTAAAATAAGTTTTTCAAATACTTTTGACAAGACAGGCAACAGACTAATTGGACGGTAGGAACTTATGTCTTCAGGTTTTTTACCAGGTTTCAGGAGCATGATAATCTGCGCAACCTTCCATTCACTAGAAAAATAAGCCAATCTGATAGATGCGTTGTAGATCTGGGTGATACACTTAAGTACCTTATCTGGCAACTCTTGCAAAATGTATCCGGTGATTAAATCAAAGCCAGGAGCCTTCTTGGGATTAATTTCGTTTTTAATTATAAGCTTCAATTCATTAATTTTGATTTTGGCTATAGGGAGATCCATTTGATATGGTGATTCTAAGAACTCCATAATCTCGTCCTCCACATCTGGTGGCGATTGTGCCGTAAAGGGCTTAAACACACCTTCCAGGCGATTGGCAAATGCAGCTGCTTTTTCCCGCTCATTTCTGGCCCAGTTTCCACTCTCATCCCGGATAGGCGGTACGGTATGTTGTGGTCTTATTGCTCTTTTCATTGTCTTCCAAAGCGAATGTTCCTTCGAATCTGCAGTTGTTAACTCACTTAAAAATTTTTGTGTCGCCTGGTTTTTCAACTCTATTAGTAAGTTTTTAAGTCCCCTTGTAGCTTTATTTAGAGCAGCTTTGTCTGCTGTTGATCGAGTATATTGCCATCGTTTTCTGATTTTTCGCTTTTCGGCAATCTTTTCCTTAAGCACTATTGGACAGTGATCCTTTGTTTGACTCATTTGTGGTTCAGGTGTTGCTAACCATGCTGCTTTTTGTATGTTTTGTGTGAGTGATGCTACTGCCTCATCTAGTTGTGCATTGGTTTTCAGTGCGATGTTTAGGTTAACTAGTTTTTCGATTTCTTCCTTAAATTATTAGAAATAGAAACATGCAATTATTTGTTTTAAAGTAGTCTATTTACCTTAAAACCACGCAGCAAAATATGATAAAGAAAAGCGCAAAAACTTGTATTTAGCACTGTAAATCGCATGTGCGACACAAACATTTGTTATGAGTAGTCAATGTTTGCAACATGAACCGATAAATGATGTAGTGTGCTTTATATTCTTTTTTTACGCTTACGCTCATCTATAGACCACTGGTCGATATTGGACAAAGGTCCAATATTCAGCCACTTTCCCCTAATTGCACAATTTGAACGTATGGATTGAACGAATTCTTTACTTTATCCAGAGACGAATACCTATTATTTAAATTACTCATTCTTCAGCTTTTATCGTTCCGACTCAGACAAATATCTTATTTAGATTTCCGTTAATTCTGTGTAAATATAATGTTTTAAGGTAATTAAGTGCAATAAATAATCTTAAATGAATTGGAATTATCGCAAAGTGCATTAGTAATGAATGTACTTTTTCATGTTTTATCGTAGTTTATGGTTACTGTTAATCTTGATTATTCATCATCAAAAATAACATAACTATATTTCTGTTAGTCGGTTTATGACTAAAAACAAATATGGAATATAAACAGGGGTGGACTGGCCTGGCGGGCTATCCCTATTAAATTAAAAATATAAACCTGGACTATGAGATTTCCCGGTACTCCTGAATATAAAAAGATTAAAGCTTTTAATCAGGGATGGATAAAATGAATATCAAATAGTTCAGTAATTGGGGGGGGGGGGGTCATATAACCGCAGGTGACTTCAATTTCAGCCAGGAAATTAGTTTTTTTTATTAAAAAGTCTTGAAATTTTCCGATTAAGTGGATGTCTGCTCTGATCATTTCCGTTTCTTTAAACATCCTCTGCTCTTCCAAATAATTTCAGCAGCCCTATTTATTTAAATCAATAGACATTCTCTCTGCAGTTATTGGAAACCTGTAGCTATATTCAGCACGCGTGGCAGAGGTGGCGTCCAGAGCGGCTAGGATTCTCAAGATTTCGACACCGAGTCGGACAAAACCAGCATTGCTAGTACACTCTAGTCTAGATCATCTCTCTAAGATGACCAGCAACCATCATCAGATCTCTCAATCAGAAGCGCTGAAAGTCCAAAACAGTTCACTCCCACCTGTTTCATGCAGCCGCTGAAAGCTACTGAAGCAGGTTAAAAGTCAAAATAATGGGTTAAATCAATTCTTTCAAACCCGACAGCCGCAGATTAAGTGGTTAGCGTATACGAGACACCCCAAAAACGACGCCGACTTTCCCAAACTAGAATTCCAAAAACTCGCAACCACTCCGATCCTTATGGATAATTTGAAGATCAATTTTATAAAATTTTACTTTGTATATTGTTTTTTACATTTGTTCATATTAAAAACTCTCTGAAACGTCACAAAGTCCATTAAAAATATTTGTGAGCTCTTCACCCACACGCCAACTTGACAATTGTTCTTATAAAGGCTGGTAAATTCTCATGTCGCTTTTGCTAGTGAAAGTGTCGCAGGGGCATTTAATGGCCCTGTCTTATTGTGTGTCTATTTACCTATTAATTTTATTTTTCACTCTCTTTTATTTTGATAGTCAATCTAACTTGAGACTAATTTTCAGGTTACAGCTTTCTATGCCAATCCATTACACAAACTTTTATAGCAATTCATTCTCAATTGCAGCTGCGCGTCTGTGTAATGGGTGGCTTACTGATTAAATCATCTGAAAATCCAATTGTATTCAAACGAAGAGCTAAACAGCGTTATGAAAACTTAATTGGGTTATTCTTGTTCTCCTCTTCTTTTCATGATTTTACTTAATTTTTATTATTTTATATCCTTTTAGCTTACTTTCGTTTACTTTGCTATCGAAATCGAATTAAGATGGAAGACATAGCTGCAAGCTCGCTGCAAGCATAAGAAGTCTCAACCTGCGCATTTTTCAGTACTTATCAAAAAGTATGTTTAAGAAAAGCGCCTATTAATTTGAAAACTAATGCTAAATTGATATAAAAACTGATATTGAAAAGTATTTTGGTTTCATAACATAGTAAATTTAGTACCATAAAAGGTTTTGTATACGTAATTAAGTTTGTTTAATTATATTCAAAATTGGTTAGTTACCCATCATTGCTAGAGGCATTTGTAAACATGTCTATATCCAAACAATATAGCCACTATTAATGTAACGCTCCTAGCGAATTGTAATTGCTTTTCTATTCTATAAAGTGCAACATTGTTAAAACATAAGCAACAATTAGAGATTTCTTTCATTTCCAAATGAGTTTTCTATTATTTATTTAAAAAATCAACTTTTTACATCAAAAATAATTTAAAAAAATAGTTTCGACTTTTGATAGTTGATAAATAGTATCAAATAACGTATGAGTGACAATATTTGATTTTGAAGAAAAGTCAATTGAATTGAAGGTTCGTTTCAAATGGAAAAACTTTTCTCTACCTTCATAAATTAATATTTCTTTCTTAAAAGTAGGTCAAAACTTTAACTCAAGAAAAAACAAATTTTTCATTTCCTTGTGAGCAGAATGTTACTTAAAAAGTAATATATTTACATAACAGTATATCTATTCGTTTTATAATTTGTATATTTAAATATTTAGATTGATATTCAAATTAGTTTCAATATCAAGATAATGAAAAGCTTACTCTCGATTAGTTTATTAAAACCCCTAAATACTGAAGAAATGAGGCGGAATTTAAAAAAAATTTCTGCTTATTTATTTTAATATCTATAAACTTTGTGAATTTGTACGAGCTAAAAGCGTTATTAGTGAGTGGTAATGTGGTGAAGGGAACGTCTAAGTAGAAGAGAAAACATAGTTCGTGTGGGGTGCTAGAAGGCATTTAATCAAAGACACAAGTCTACAGCAGCAGTTGTTACATGAATTTGATGTCAAATGTAACAACATTTATTAAGTAATAATTATTAAAAGCTTTAGTTGGGAAAAAACGTTCGTTCAATCCCAAGGGCGTTCAATCTCGCTTCACGCCTCATAGTTTTACTAAATCCAACAAAGTTTGCTGAAACTATTACAAAATAGGATTATTAGGTAACTGTTCATGAAAGTTAAATTTTTACCTTTTCAAAATTTTAAGCAATACCTATGCCAAGAGTTTAATTTAAAAGCTTTTCTCATATTATAAATTTCTTTTTGTTTAATTGATAACATAAAAAGCAACTTTTTAAGTTAAGATTTAAATTCTATAGTTTTCTGAGGTTTTCGCATTTCCAATTTATCACCAGATAACCGCTCTCCGCCTCTACAGAAGTTCCACATATTTTTGACATCGCTGCCTCATCATAGCTAGCTCTCTCTTTTTCTCTGAGGCCCATCTTTGAATGGCCCTAAAACAGAAATCAATATTCCTGGAGAGAGGAGTGAGTTATCTCATCAGATTACTAGTACTGTGTCCGAGATCAGAACGGCTCTAAAGGAGAGGGTCCTGGAGGAATACGGACAGGAGGACAAATAAATAATTTCCTTTCCACAAGATTACTAATCCATCACTTGGATCAAAATAATTCTAAGGGTAGATCAATAGTCCTAAGTATCGAAGTAAATGAATGTCCAAATCAATAAATCTTCCTAGAAATCAAGATGATCTTCTAGAAAGATCTAAGGATTCCAAGGCAACCAAGAGGAACTCACGGAATTGCTTAAGGTAATTATAACTCAGATACGCCACTCTAATGAAAAAGTATGAAAAGCTATGTAAAAGGAAATGTAAAATCTCCAATTTTGAGAAATTGAGCTACTCCCCTATTGCGTTTTTTAGAAATATCTTTTTTAGGCTATTTTATACGACTCTCCGGATTCCGGAAGGAATATTATAGAGCCTGTCTCGTTTATTTAGTTGAGTTGGTTCTAATCAAATGAAATGTTATATTTTGTAACATTTATTTTATAATACTTAAACAAGAAAGCCTATGTATTTAGAAATAAATTAGTTAAATTATTATTATATAAAATAAGAGAATAAGATGATACATTTTTTTTATATTTTACTAATTAGTTGTATGAAATTTAATTATTTTTAAAAATTTATTTTAAAATTTTAATTATTTTACTTTACAAATGTTAATTAATTTTTGATTTGTTTTCGAATTAATTTATATAATTCTAGTAATTAGTAAATTTTAAATACACAATGTTACCGAGTGTAAAAAAAGTACAAAAAGTGCTTTACTAATTAACTCTTAAAATTAAAAAGTGCCCAGTTCAGCAAACTGTTAGTTTATCTAATATGTATGGATATTCTAATTTTTATCTAAAAATTTTCATTTTAATACAAGAGTTGTGTGTAAAGTAAATTACATTTTATAGATTTTCTTCAAATCAGCTATTTTCCAAACTTTAAGTATATCCATGTTTGCTACATTCTGAATAAAATCTAAAGCAAATATTTAATTTCACTAAAATAATGTCGAGATTGCTAAATTCCCAGAAGACATAAATGTGTGCTATTCACGTATTTTTGCTCTAAAACCAAAAACACGCCGAGAAAGAGGTCTAACCAACGTTCTAAAGTGATCTATACTGTGAGTCATCCAAGATTTCCTAATCAGGAGCTTTCGGGTAAACTAAAAACTGTCACGTAAGAAAAGTGTGGAGCTTTCCAACAGCCTAAACTTAATATACTTTCTTATAGTAATGCAATTCAATTAGTTTAACGAAGATTACAATAATTTAGGCGTAGTTTTCATTTATTTATTGTTCTAAATGTGAATCGAATATTTTACTTATTTACGATGTGGTGGTTAAACAAAGAACATCATAAATTACATTTACCTTCATAATTTGTAACCTAAAATCATATGTTGTTCAAAAATAATAAATCAGCCAAATAAATGAAATAAAACTGTACTAAATTTATGTTTAGGTTTTAAACTAATACGAACATTTTCACCAGTTGGGAAAATTTAACCGCGTAATAGAATAAAAGTTAAATAAATCAACTTTTATTTTTTCATTTCATAAGGAATTGTTATTGACGGTTAATTGTATCTTTAAACACGTCGTGTTGGTTTATTTGGCATTCTATCGAAGGTAAAAGTCAGTAGAAGCTCTAACTGAAAAATCAAATATTGGTAAAGTAGATAACAAAAATGTATTAGGGGTAAACCAAAAGCAAGCTGGTAAATATAAAAATCGACTTGATTGATAGACAAAGGATTTAACTACGTTAATCACGAGCTATAAAAAACGTTTATTTTTACAACAAATAAAGCAAACCCAACATGTACCTAATAAAACTAAAAAACAATGAACGTATTGCCTAACTAGCCCTTAACAATGATGCATAAAATCGGCGTATTTAGTCGACTTAACTTGCTTATACAGCAAATGTAACAGCAGATGTGCAGGGTGTACGTATATTTTAAAGCAGCAGGCGTTTCCTGCAACATAAATATGTGTTTAAAAACTATAAAATTTTATTATCCAGATTTTTTTACAGCTTCATGAACTATTTCAAATAATTAATACTTTCTTCAGCTATCTTCTTGCAAGATTCTCCGTAGTTGAATCCTTCCTGTCGAATAGAAATCGTTGAAAACTTCTCAAGTTAATAACGCGAATTTCCTTAAGTTGGTTTTTAAACATTTTCCTTACTTAGAAAAATGCACTTATAAAAATGATTTTTAAAATCAAAAAATATTAAAATAAGCAATAACTCAGCACCTCACATTTTTATTAGTCACTATATTGGCGTAAATTAAGACTAAAAATCTGTGTGTCGGCCTGTTTGATATCTGAATCTGAAGTGTTTATTGTTATACATTTTGTTAAAAAATATCAAAATGTATTTGTACCGTTACAAAGAAAATGCAAAAGTCATGTGTGTCAACGACACGCCATATTTTTTCTTAAGGATGAGAAGGGCAAATATCTGACGCATAAAGTTATCATTTATGATTGAACTCACCACTAATACACGAGCAATATGAAGCAAATTGTAATTTGCCATCAACGAGAAAATTAAATTGCTGTCCATTTAGTCACGGAACATAACCTTTGTTACGACCACTAAACAACTTCATTACAGAATAATGAAAACTTAACGCTAATTATTTACGTCTAATATTTGAAGACAGATTTATGAAATATCCATCAGAAAAGTAAAAATTGACGTTTGCTAATGTGAAACATGCGCTAGTCCAACCAATCAACTAAAGCTACCGTAGCTCTTCGTATGGAAATTATTTCCGTCTAGTTTTCATTATCGCATAGTATTGTTCTTTTATCCCTTTTTAGGTTAATGTGAAATGCTTCTTTTAGCATAATAGTTTTGTTTGTATTCTTTTTAAAAGTGATAATCCACGGTGCATCTTAGTGTTAAACTCACCCCCGTTGTCATGTTAAATGGTTGTTGAGCTAATGCTTCTTTTTATTACATACATCGCAGGTTTTACTTTACGAGCTTTTTGTAAAATAATAAATTAAAAGAATTTACAAATGGCTCAGTATTAACTTTATAGTTTATAATTATCATTTAAAAAATTAAAAAACTAAAAGGAAATATTTAAGTTTGGAATATTTTCGTTGTTATAGGAACTCTATATTTTTGTTTTATATGTATAATAGCGGTCTTTGTGGAAATTACTTCATTTATTATTTGGAAGTTTATTCTTCAGAGATCTATATATTTTTGGTTGTGTAATAAATATAATCATTTTTAAGATGGATGTTCTATCCAGAATGTAATCTTTATAAATGTAAATGATCTCTTTGTGAAAAACTTTACAGAAAATGCAATTGAAAACGACTTCTGTTGTTTATTATTAGGTACTATAAAAACGTAAATGAAGTTTAACATGTATTACCCACCTATTATAAACTATGGTTTTAAAAAATAACCACCAAAAAATTTTCATTTAAGTTATCCAAAACGTTGAAAATTTAAAACTCAAAATAAAGAAATAGTTCAAAAAACTGTATGATGTGTTACTTATGATTTAAGTATAAGTGTAACAAGTGTCATATTTTTTGTAAGAAGGGAAGTTTTGAACACGATGCGTAAGCGGAGTCAATCTATAAACCTACATTTTAATAATGTCAAGGGTGTGATAGCTGAAAATAGAAGACGTAACTGCATATCCGAGACTTTGGTGCCAGAAATGTAATTATCAAACAATAACGAAAATAAAAGTTACAGATAGTAGTCTAGCTTTAAGTAGAAGTACCCCACATCACATAAGAGATCAACTTACAAACTCCATTATAGACGAAACTAAATTTTCAATTGAAAATTACTGAACATACGAACTTTCCTCGCAAGTTATTTCAAAAATCATGGCAAAGGTATGAAAAAATTCGCATAACCTTAAATCACTTTTGTCATATCTTAAAAGATTTTTAATGCATAAATGACAATTGCCTACGGTGTATTTCTATAATTAATTATAATGAGCGCAATGGTTAATGAATAAGCAAGTCTAGACAAAGTCTTATTTTATTTTTTTTTAAAAAGAAGACCTACATTACCTGGCATTATTTACTTATCAAGTATAGGGTTACATACACAATGAATAAGACAGCTCGTTTGAGACAATAATAAACCGGTTTTAATTATTTTTACATCAACATATTAGGGCTAATTTTAACCAATGTGGGTACTAAATTAGGTTTAAAAGATATCCGCTATACCAATATCGTTGATTCAGCTGTGGTTTCTGTTGAATATTGATAATTGAATTCAATTACAAGGGATACCTCGGAAGTCAACATAATAAGGGTTGATGTAGACACAAAAAATACACATTTCTATAAAATAAAATTTGATGGAAAACTCTATTTTCAATTGCTTAAGAAATCAAAAAAAGATGGTATCAAAAAGGTTTAAAAATGATCAGAACGTGTAGTTTTGTTATTTTTGTTATTTTCATCTATTTATTTTGATGACTCTAGATTTATGCTACTGAATTTTCATTCATTCGGTAGTAGCGGCTCAGTAAAAGAGCTAAAAGACTACGGAGCAAAAATTTCCTACGTTAGAATTCTAGAGCAGCCATGTCGATGTCATCTCGACTTTTCCTAGACCTTAGAGCGTACTCAGATATTGAAATTGGCTACGTGGGTGCATAATGTGTGGTACAAATGGGTGAATTGTATTTTTGGCTACTTTTTATATTCCTTAAAATGCCAGAGGCTCACATTTAGCGAAAGCACAAGTCTCTAAAACTAAATACCTATTATTACCATTAATTTTCATTCATACGGTGAGATCATCTTAAAACAATAAACGCCGATTTTACAATTGAGGCTCAACAGCGGTTTAAATTAAACTTCAGTTAAACCTGAGTTCAAGACAAATTTGTAATGTAAAATCAGGTTCAATCGTACTTTTACCGTAGTAAAACTCAAGTTTTGTTAACTCTAACTTAAGATGTGATGTGTTTGTAAAATCGGCCCTAAGTACTTAAATTATTATCTCTTAAATACGCTATAATATTTAGTTTGTACACCATGTAGGTATATGATAAATTTATATTTTCTGATCCAAATATTTTTTATTTGAATTTTCATCATCGTAAACCTTACCCTTTCTAACTTATTTTTACGATTGGGACGTTTGTTGCAATTTAGTGATTTTTTTGGTAAATAGTTTTTTTTTGTTTTGTTTCAAATCCGCTAAGTCTAAAATGGCTTAAATTAAACGTTTATTGGCCATAACGTGAATCCACGAGCTGTAGTTGTAAAAAGATCTTTAAATAAAGAATTGCGCTACGAACTTTAAGGATTTTCCATCAATCGGATTTTTTTCAGAAATAGCTCTTTGAGCTTAGTAGGATTTGTTTTAACTTTGATTTATAAAATTTTTATTTTTATTTTGAAAGAACGAGTAATTCCATAAAATCGTAAGAATTTCAATGGAGTTGAGTTATATTTAGTAACAGTTCACTTCATGCGATTCAAATAATAAGTATCAAATCAAATAACATGTTGCACAACTCCAAAGCCTATACTTAGACATTTTTATTCTTATAGCTCTACTTCTAGTAAGTACTTATCAAAATACTGATCAATAATTTGCTGTCGTTTAATAGACATTTGACGTCTTTGTGCTTTAGTCCGACCCTGCTGTTTAAAAACAGTAAAATTGTTGAACTGTTGAAATTGTGATATGTAGCGATGATCTTCACTTCATTTCTTCTTCATTTCTTTGAAACTTTGTTCTATTGTCCTTCTATTGAATTTTGCTGGAAGGTATGTTTGTCATGCTCCAATCAAAACTTGCGAACCACTATCTACCTACACAAATTGAGTAACAGCAAAACCACGAAAAGTTAAAGATAAATTTCACGGATTACACAATAAAGTTACATGAAAAGTTTTTCTTAAAAATTCTTATCTTGAAATAAATTCAATTGAATTAGGAAATACTTAAATTGAAGCTTAAGTTTCAATACGTAATATTATAAGTTATTGTTAGTGTAAAGGAAACTTTAATAAGAAAGTTTCCGAAGTACTGTTATTGTATAAACTTTTTACGTCTACTCGATTTTTGATAATGGTATAAAAGTTTTGGTTAATTCAATCCACTTTTTGTGAAAGTAAGTACTTTAAATACCACTATTTGAATTATAACAAAGTAACTATAAAAATAATAAAAATATAGACTTAATGTTAATAGTATAAATAAAATATGAAACAAGATGAAACGTTTTAGTTTGCTGGAAAGAACAAAGGACTGTCAGATTAAGCAAGCACAAGTTGGTATTTGCTAAGCGTTCTTGTATTTACGTCGTTTGTATATGAGTGAAATTTGGATAGATGTAAAGCGAGTTACTTGTTCGTTTATATTTCTATAAAGCTATTTTTAAACTTTTAATAAAATCCTTTTCGCAATTTTTGTGCAGCAGCTTTCCTTTTTTGTATTTTTAAGTTCTTATTGCTCAGTGACTTTATGGTTTGTTACTTTCTGTATAGTTGATTGGAAAGAACATAACTCAATATTTATGCACTCGTTTACGGAAAAAAAATTAGAAAAAAAGCGAATAATAACAAGATAAAGAAAATGAAGGAAAAAGTTTTAAAAAGAACAAAATAAAGAAAATTAAAAGAATAACAAAATGGAAAAAATAAAAAAAAAAGATAAAGGAAAGAGAATGAGAAAAAAACGTTGAAGGAACATCAGTAGAGAAAAAACGTGACAGAATAAGAAGATAAATGTAAGAAAACCAAAATTGAAACGAACAAGAATAAGAAAATAGAAAAAATGACACTTAATTTGCTTACGATTTTAATTTCCGAAACCTACGTTAAATTATTAGCTCTTTATGAAACTTACTAAGCTTTATAATTATACAAGTAAATTATAATAATCAAACACCCTGTATAAATATGCATATAGTAAGTAAACAATATGGAGATACCACATCCGTAAGGAAGGCAGTGGCTTTAGAACTTTGGAAAAGTATTTTCTTGGAAGGATTTTCACCGGTGAAACGTGAACAACATCCGCAGAAACCAACGACAGGATTTCAAGTAGATATTAGCTTTAAAACTAACTTACATGGTGCGTGGCATAGTGCGTGCACATGACGTAATATTAAGGAACATACACCCTTGTAGTTTGAGTTAAGGTTTATTAACTTATTAGTTTTGCACACCACAATATCAAGGTGAATACTGTTCAGTTTTAGTTTCAAACTTAAATTCGCGAATTTACAAACTGACAAACTGGCACATATTGTACCAGAAACTAATTATAAATTCAATTTTTTCAACGTTTAACCAGATGTTAAACTAAAATACGACAAGATGAAAAATTATCGGAGAAAATTTTTATTTTATTGTTTTATTACTGTCTGAGCACGAATTAAATCAAACTCTTTTCTTAAATATTGAAAATGTCAAATTATGAACTTGAGCAAATCCAATTAAATGCTGCCAATTGTAACGTTATAATTACTCAAGTTTTAGACATTAAATGATTTTGAATAATGAATTTTCTCAAGTTCCGTTCATTATCTTTGGAACAACGATTGTACAGAGAATTCTATACCAGTGTCACTAGAAGCAACGTTATTGAACTAGAAGTTATCGTAACGAAGATGGAAAATATTAATTTTTCGAATAAAATATATTTTAATAAGAGAGAAAGGACATCTGAGGTTTAAAAGTTTGGTCATTAACAATTTTATTATCTAACATAAATAACACATCACAAAGAAAACATATACAGGGTTTATTACTTTTCTATTACAGAGTGGAAAATTAGCAATTTACTGATGAAAATAAACATTGTTTTAATGTGACACTTTTCAAAATGGCTCCTAGATTTGTAGATATAACAGATAATTGAATTTTCGAAAATTTTTCATACCTATATGCTAATACTACAACTTTTAAGGCCCGGTTTTACGGTGTCGGTTGTAGCCAAACGAATAGGCGACCATTTTCGAATTAATCTTACGTTTACCTTTTTGTCTCAGTTTTTTACTATACATTTCCATCATGTTATAATGGCTGCAAATAAATTTCAGTGGGCATTTCCTTTTTAGACTTGAAATAATTTATTTCTGCTGTTTAAACATACGGTAGAGGAACCCTAATTCAAGCTTTTTTAAAGAGTTGACAACGGGTTCAAGTCAAAAGAAGACAATAAAACAATTTTTGTATAAATGTAGCAGCAATTAAGAATAAAGAACTGCGAAATAGCCAGGAGCTTAAAAATACAGTTTTTATTCGTGACGATGATTGCACTAACTTAGAAGACCGGAAAATTGTTGCAGTTGATTAAAAAAACAAGAATAGAAAAACAAGAAATTAAAAAACTAAAAGGTAATAAGTAATAAAGAAGTAACTACAGCTAATAAGTTAGGTATTATTGTCTTCATACACATTCGGTTATGGAAAAAATAGGTGGTATAATTATAGCCTTTAAGACAAATGATAGTTAAAGCAAACTTGTTAATTAAAAATATCCATAAATTTATTCAAGCAGACAACGGTGATCATTAATTTTTGTAAAACCACACACAACATAAATAAACAAACGCGACAAGAAAAGTACTTATCCCACACAACTAAAAAATCCTACACACCTTACAGTTAACGAAAGACAAAAATGTTCAATTCTCATGATCCCAAACATTGTATTTCACAAAAATTGTTAAAAAGTACACTTTTTAAGTGGAAACAAAACTTTAACTTTTCAAGAGTTTTTCAAAGAAATTAGTATTCAACTCGAGAAGAAAAGTTGTACAAGTAGTTGAGATAATGAAATAAGTAAAACTATTAATCTTGGTGATAGAAATAGATTTTCGTCAATACTGAAATACATTTACGTTAACTTTTAAGTAGATTAGTGTTGGAAGTAAAACTAGATTATTACTTTTCTAATTTCTCCTTCTAAGATAACTCTTAACAACGTGAAAAAGTAGATACTGAATGTAAGATACTATAGTTGAATTAATTATTTCTATTCGTGGTTTTGTGAAACTCAAGTTTCAGTTTTTTAAATAAAATGCTAGCTTTATTTATATAAAAAGTTACAATTAAGGTTTTTCGTCACAGCCATTAAGATTCCGATTGTAGGGTATTTTCATTACCATATTTCAATATTGACGAATCTGTAAACAAAATTTTGAATGTGTTGCTCATCGTTTGACTTAAAATAAAACGACGTACTAACTTGGTTAGCTTTGAAGTTGAAGAAGTTTAAAGAGTTTTAAGTCTAGAGAGTTTTCTGCAGACCATCCCGATCTGATTTCTTTTAACGAAAAGTAAAGAAAGTTACAGTTTTGGAATTTTTCTAAAATAGCAAAAAAAGTACCTAGTAAACTAGTGATAGTTCTAACTTTTGATTTGCCAACTGAAAGGATTTTTAGTTCTAAAGAACATTTTCACCTGTCTTTTATTAGATTAAAAATATTTTTTTCTCATCACCTATAACTAAGTTTAACTATAACTCCACCCTATTGTACAACAGAGAAAAATATGTAACTAACCGAGCACCGTTTTTCGTCTGTTGGTGACGAAACTGTTGAATCTACTGACAAAAAAGTTGAATGTACTGACCAAAAGTTGTTTGTACTCCGCAAGAACGTTAAAACGACGCTCTGTCGTATTTAAATCAACCGACAACATACGAAACCAACCGATTTCAAACTGTTAAATCAACGAAAAAATCAGGTAGGTACCATAATAACCTAGTACGCAGTGAAAACAACCGTTTTTCCGGTATCTTTAACCTACTATTTTTTTCAGTGATTATATTGAACATCATAAACTTACTTTGAAATTGGTTGGTACAACCCGCCCTATAGCTCAACTTGTAGCTAAACCTGACTTAATATTTACGTGTGTAAATACATAGGTATGCATTCAAGCCCAGCGTAATTAAATTTAGGTTATATTTAATCGTTTAAGGAAAGTGGTGCAATCAGGCTTAAGTCATATCAAATCCGTAAGAAATGACATGAGTAGTTTGCAAGACTGCGAGAATCTCGCGAGATTCTCAGGAGAATATCTCGCGAGAAATTCTCCTGAGATCTCGCCGGATGCGAGACGAGAAATGATTATTTCTCGCGAAAAATTCTGCAAGTGAAGTCCTAATCAAAATTAGAGATATGGTATTTAAACGATTTCGGGTTTTGACTCAAAGATCTGGGTTAGTTTTAAATAACTACTCATTACAGAAGCATACACTGTTAACACATGATTAAAAATAAATTTGATCTCTTTCTATATTATAATGTATAATTCTAATTAGGGTTTTCAGTTATATGCGAATTTGCCTTTTTACCAAACGAAAATCGAAGGTGAGCTGACTAATCAGTTTAAAATATTAACAACAAATATTAAAACTAAAAGCTTACTTCAAACAACACGTGAAATAATGCTTTATTGCAGGGTACTAGTGAATATCGTATTGACCTAAAGCTTTACCAGTTTAGTTTTGACTGCAACAACAAAACTAATCGCAAAGCTTTGTACACTGCATTATGGACAAACACAATTAATGTGAATACAGAGAGCGTTGTGTACATTATGTTAACATTTATTGTACAACGGTAAGCAAATGAACGTGCTAGCTCATATGAATTTTGTTATTGTTACAAATAATATTATTTTAGTGTACTAACTAAAATATAAACTCCACAGCTAACAGCTGAATTAAGAAATTAAAACTCCCAATTCTTAAAGAGTCGATTATGTAGAAACTTTGTTAACTTCTTAAAATACATTTAAATCAGACAAAATAAGGGATGTCCAAATTTAGGCTTGCGCTACTGCTCCAATTTTGTCGATGCTTCGGATGACATGTTAAGCCGTAGGTCCAGATTGCTGAAAACTGAAATTTTTTCTTGGAGCTTTTGGAGCAGCACAAAGTGTCTGTCTAAAAACCCGTTTATAAAAAGTTTTAAGAGACAAGAGAAATATATGTTTTTTTGAAAATTTGTATGCTCTACGTATTCTGTAGAGTTCCCTAAACTCGAAGTCATGAAAAAAAGACAATTAATTACTCGGTTCAGCTCAGTTCTGCCAAAAAACTTAGCTGCTTTGTTGCAATTAATTTTGTTATCCGCCCTTCAATGTTTCAAATAAGAAGAGTAAGGGTAGTAGTTTAAAGAAAATCAATTAAATAGTAGCACCTAGTTGTATATTTTTAATATCTCTATCATAGAGTAACAGTTTGTTCCTGGGTTCAAGCTTAGTGGGCGTTTATTATTTGACATGCTATTAGAATACGTATGAGTGATTACTTCAATAACATGGAAAACAAAAAGTCATGAAATATATATTTTCTTTATAAAAATGCAATATCTATGTTTACTCATTTTAGATACATCGATATTGTAGTTTTTATATATCTTTTTGAGTCAGCTTTTACGACAAATTGCATTTTAATGAGCGAATTTAACGTAAGCTACAATGTTATAAAATATGTACTTCGTATGCCGGTGGTTACTACGTGCAGAATTTACCAAAACTACTAAGGTACATAAAAATAATTTTAAAATCTCAAAGGTATAAATTTGAACATTTTATAGATCATTAAAAAAGCAATACAGAGTTAATTATAAAATGATCGAATTTGAATTAGTGTAATTTCCTGAACGGGTCTCTCTGGTAATTATTGTATATTTCTAATTTTACAATTTTGCTAAAATTTACAAGTAAGTTTATGGGAACCAAAATTTAAAAAAAAAACTTATCAATATGCATCGGTCGACAGATGAAAATCCTATTGCAATAGCCACTAATCAGTATCAAAAAACAAGCAACAAGACCAAGAGTATAGCAATGCATGATGAGGTTTTTTTTTAACGATAAGACAAATTTTCAGGTGAGGTTTTTAGGAAGGACGCAAACCGTGCACCCTAAGTTTGGCAAATTTCCAAGCCTCACCTGGTTAGATTTTTATTTCTGAGTCGAATTAAAATGATATTCATATTTCGTTAAAAGAATCCTGCAGCTATTAATTGATGCACTATACTACTGCTGATAATATTTTCAGCGTTCTACAAAGATCTACAAAGAACACAAATCAGAATGTATTTGGTCAAGGTTTTGAATTAGATTGACGTTATAAACTAATCACTTTCATCCCCCACCTTCTGTTTCCACGCTTTTCCTTCTCTGGGATTTAGTTGCATTTGGCTTGTGTTATAAAATACCCAAAACGTTATAATTTAGCGCAATTAAAAACTTTTTCCACTTTGTCTAATAAAAAATTTTTATTAAACAAATGGCCGTAATAAATTTCAAATTATCCAATTAAATTAGTGTAAGGTAAGTTTGAAATCACGTATTTAAATTTTATAGTGAATTAGCAATCAGTAACAGATGTTCACCTCAATTTCAGCTCATAAGTTAAACGCGAGTAGGTACTTCTATCAACCATAAATGTAATTTTGGATTATATTCGGATTAGTTTTGACGGAAAATTTTGATAAACCATAAAAAAACAAAATACGAACAATTAGGTTTTGAATTATTTTATTTAAAAAAGTTTAAAGCTTCTCAAATAATAAAATCAATTACCGGAAAATAATTTAACCCCACAATAAATTTAGTTAGCTAAAGTTCCTTTAAACTGTTTAAAATAATAGCCCAATCCAATTTTTAGACACAATAAAGGTCTAAAGATATTATTCACGCCATTAATTTAAATTTCCCAAAAATTTAATAAAAATTTAAAAGAACAATTTAATTAAATAACAGTTTTCTATACTAACAATGTAAAGTATTATTTTAGTTAATTTTTTTTATTTTAAATTTTAGGTGAAAACCGCGCTTGATTTTCATTCGCATAAATTTGATTTGCAAATACTACCACTTTATTCAATTGGTTTTAAAAGTCCGCTTTTTAAACAGAGCATTTGTATGTTAAAGAAGGGATAAAGTATAAATTTTTACTCATAATTAATGAACGCTCAACTCTAGGCCCGACCTCAAATATACATATCCAAGAGGAAGTTCAGGCAAAAGCAGTTTCTTATGAACAGTTTTGAAATATTTTTACTAGTTTATTGAGTCACGTCGTCTCTAACTATAGTGCTCTAGGTTGGAATTACATTTATAAGAAATACATTGCATGGTTACAAATATGTTCAACCACCTTGCTGTGGTCGAAGGCGCATATAACGTGACTAAATTTGAATTGATAAAGTCAGAACCACCATAAAAAATACCAGCAATGTGCAGTAAAATCTGAAAAGACATCTCCAACTTCCAATTTGCATCCTCAAAATTTACGCCCCTTAAAAAAAATTCACCGAGTCGAGGGCTGGATCTTGACCGACACGCTGCTCGTAACCGTCAGGAAGAATTCGAGATGTGGTCCTATAGGAGCATGTTGCTAACATTTTAAATAGATCATCACGTGAGAAATTCCATAGCGGTTCAGCTTATGGGTTAAAAGGGAAAGATCATTAGATCGGTTAAAAAATGAAAGCTTTGCGAATATTACGCGAAACGAGAAATGTAATCTGCTAAAGCTCATCGTTCATTATGCAGGGCAAACTTCATGGTAGAAAACGACTTCAGAGAGATTATCGTAAGTGCTAAATTTTAGACAATGACCGGAATGGACCGAGAAAACATTAGCCATGTGATCTACCACATCCGGAAAAAAACATTCTGAAGAATAAGATGAGAAGGTTTATTCTGGCAGGATATGAATTTTATGTGTCCCAAAAAAAATTGAAAAAATGAATTTATGAAAGCTCTTCTTTGCCTTGTGTTAATTAGGACACCTATGTTAATTTACAAGATTCATGACGTCATCGTGTGATGAATGCAATATTCAGTAATTTCAAGCAAATACAAAATACATAATAATTATCATATGATAATAAATATACTGTTTTTGTAAGCCCTGTATATAACTTTAATAAACAAACGAGGCAACTAACACCCTATTTAATTTTTAATTTAAATCAGGGTTTATTAGTGGGATTAAATTAATTTGAACTTATTAATAGAAGCTATAATACTATAATTAAAGTTTGTAATTTGTATATTATAATTTGTGTTAAAAAGTTTAGAATTTAGATAATGGTTAAACATTGCGTATTTGAGTTTGTTAACGCAAGTTAAATATTAGCATAAAAGCGCTAGGAATTAAACTGAAAGCTATAAGGTTAACCACTAACATACAAGTTATTAATTCAACAATTTGCCTTTATTTTAACTTAATATAGGTGCGGGATGTAATACGTTTATTAATAACCTTTAATTTTCATAATTTAAATAAAATTGAATGAAATAGTAATTATTTACAGCTCGCGATGTTCCTAATTATAATTTAGTAATGTATTGGGATTTATTGATTAACTATGTGTATTAATTTTGAGTAATTTGTATGGACATCGGTAGTTAATTACGAACCGTCATAACATAATTTGTAATCGCTTTTAGTTGCTAATTTAATGCAAAAAGTGGGACAATAAATTTAAAAAATTATCATTTGGATAACAATATTTAGACACTAGGGCTTTACGAGCCGTTTTATTTATTTTTATTTATTTTACAAAAATGTATAGGTTATACGTGCACTTACACACACAGGCATATATATTGCTTGCAGCAATGTCTTCCAGGTTAATTTTCTTTATCAAAACATTATTAATTAAAATGCAAAAGAAGAAGGTAAAGAGAAAAGACAAAGAAAAAAAAAGTTTTTAAAAAAAATGTCTTGACGAAAATCAATCTTTTGAATCTGTAATTCTGTACCAGGCTGAATGACTTCAAATTCCGAACCACCATACTGATTTAGCAATTTCTACACTGCCTGAAACACTATAAAAATAATGGAGTCATGTTGTACTGAAAACAGCATATTCTGAGAGAAACCTACGTCTTGAACGAATTTTGATGAATTTTTTTATCGAGTTCTCAATATCCTAAAGTTGTGTGCATTTGCCTCATCATTTTTTAAAACCAGTTCGTGTGCATTCAATTTTTAAAATTTTAGATACTAGATGAAAAAGAATCTTTCTTTCATAATTTTGGGTGCAAATGCTTACACTTTCGATAATTATAGTAACTAAGAATTACGTTTACTGAAAAAAAAATTTTCAGGCTTTTTTTCAGTAAAATTCTTGGTTCGCTCCATTAAAGGAGGGCTATTATTAATTTATTAAACAAAAAATATTGAAATACCCGCGTCCTTTGAAATAAATATAATTATAAATGAGCATTTCCGAAATAATTTTCTGTTTTAATGCTGTTCGATTAAGAGCTTTTTGAAATTAGATTTTGTCCAGATTTTCCTCCGACTATCTGAATTACAATCTGCCCCTTTTAGTTTTAGTCTAACTAAATTTATTCTCCTATCGTGATTTGTACTTTGGTTTTTTATTCTGTTATCAATTCGGTACCTAATGCCACGTTTAGACTTTCCGGCAATTTACAATCAATAATAATTTCTACGCGATGAACTAGAAAATCCAGGTACTAGATCAGTAGAAATCTTTCCCCATGTTATATTTGGTTCAATTGTTGTCATTTATAGTATGTTCCGTAATTTAACGAATTCTACCTAAATGTTGGTTTTGCGTTCCGTAAATAACAAATCCTGAAAATGTGTTAGATACGGAACGTGGTTCCTGAAAAAACTGGTAAGCGGTTACTAACCACAACGACCGCTGTGTGAGACTGGTAGGTTCGGTAAATTCATCAAGGGATCACATGGAGACTGTCATATTTATGTCAGTTGTTGACTTGTTACATATAAATGCATATAAATGCTCTCAATTGAAATTATTTTGTGTATCTAGTGGGATACAAGTATTAGAAATAAGAATTACAAACAACATTTTGTCTTTTTGTTCCCCATTTTATCAAACACAACAAACAACGAGGTTAGAAAATGACAAATCCACAAATGTCAAATTAGTAGCGTTCCGTAATGTTTTTCAGAAATCTAAAACCGCAAGTTTACCGCAACCACGGTTTCGGTGACATTCGGATATTTACGGTACATACTATTAAAACAGTATATTTAAAATCATCAAGCAAAACAACAAATTAATATTGAACAGATTATTTTCTATTATTCGAAAAATAGAACCGTTTAAGCTTAAGCGTAGGATATTTTCTACGTTTAATATTCAAAATATTTTAAAACAAACTATAAAAGATCGGTGGAAGAGACCCTCGCTGTTGTTAAGTAGGTGTGTAAAAAATCTTTAAATAGAGAAATTTATGGCAAAAAAGTTCTTATAAGTTTCATTCATAATAATAAATTTAAAGCTCACTTACGTGTAATTTGAAATGATTATACTTGGTGCCTTACCTGAAAAAAATAACAAATGTTAGTATAAAGTAAGATATAACTATAAAAATATACAAAAGAAATAAACTATACATTATTTTTCTAACAAACGAAATTGTTAAAAATTTTTTCAATTGTTTCCTTTAATCCGATTTGAAGTTCCACGCGGTGTGTCTGTAATCGTATTAAGTAGAGGAAGCTGCTCTTGTATTGTGCATAAATCTGGGGTTTAGAACTACTGGTGTTTAGTTGAATAGTACAATCAAATAGAATAATACAGTTTGCTTACTTTTGTAGAATTCAGTTATTTGAGTTAAGAAAAATTGTTTTATTAAATAACAAAAATAGAACAAGACAATCCAAGAAAATTTCATGTAGAATTAATAATTTTCCAAGTATGCCGAGAATTTGATGCTCTTCGTTTTATTTTACTTCATGTTTAAATCTCCATTTTAAATTTTTTTAATTTCCTAAGATCTGCCTAAAAGGGTTTATTAAACTAATTTTTTATTCCAATTTCCAAACTAAAACACTAAATTAGGAAAATGCGCCGATTAAATTAATATTTCGCGTAGTTGGAGAATGAAAGGGTGTATTATATATCTGCCAAAATTTATTTAGTTATAATTTGTAAAAATACAAAAGTAAAAATACATGGAAAACTTAAATATAATGTTGAAATAAGTTACCCACTTATAACAATGAACAAAATGTCTCATAAAGTTCAATTATTGCTATGCATACACACGAACATTTGTGAATATCAAATTTTCATAAACCGTTTTATTATTGTTTATAGCAGCAACGCAAATTTACAATTAAGCTGCTTGTTGCTTTGTGGCTTTCAGTTTATATAAAACTTTGCGGTGTATTTTTTTTTGAAATTTGAATCTCCGATTCAAACAAGTGTGCTTTTTCAGATACACGTTAATTTGCATCTTTATATAGGTTTTGCGTGTGTGCCATACGGTTGGTTATTGACATGTGCTTTACTAAATATGGATTTCAAAAAAGGAAAAAACAAAATTTGGCACGTGAGCGCATAAGCTTAAATTTAATACATGTGTTTAATGTTAAATCCAGCGTAATGCCTACTAAGATTATAAAACAAATTAGAAAACATTATGCTAGGAGAAAGAATGTTAATATTATACGAAATATAAGAGCGTTACGGCATATTAAGTCGTAAAATTGAAAAAGGTTTATTGCTTCAATTAACACGAAGAATATATTATTTTGATAGTAATAATGCCCCTTTTTGAAAATGTAATGTTCTATAGTTTAAAAACTCTAAACAAGGTTGTTTCTAGGGTTTTGACTTTTGACCTAGACTCATAAAAATATGCATTATAACCGATAAAGCTGAAAAATGCAGAATAAACAAGAGAAACAATAGAATTAATTAAATGCGGTTTTGCAAGTTCAGTTGACTAGGTTTGATCGTGTTAGTAACAAAGAGATTCGAAGAAGAATGCAATGGGAAAAGCATGTACAGACCTGGTACACGAAGCTACGAAGAAAAGAGAACATGTGGAGGGAAAATGCAAACATAGCAGAAACTGCAGGAATTTGTTAAGAGAAGGCAAAGGCGTCAGCTGAAAAATCCGGCAAATACATAAATTCATCAACATCCAGCGTTTCTTAATCTTTTTATCGTTCCCCCTACAAACTGTAAAAAATAACACTCGACGACCAAAGCTGCAACCTTGGACAACGTTTGGACAACGTGCAACGTTTGGACGGAAACAGATAGAGCGACCGAATAGTAGCAGGAAAAAAACGATATTTTGACGTCAAAACCGTATATTGCTTTGGATTTTCATGCTTATAGCTACTATATAAAAGGCAGCTGACTCGTAAGCCATTTTGGGTTCCATGTTAAAGTGACGTTTAGTGTAACAAAGATACATATCTAAATTGTGATCGAACAGTGAACTATTTTATCGGCCTTATGCAAATGTCACTTTGACGTGGACCCAAGATGGCTGACGAGTCAGCTGTGATGCTTCTATCTCTATAGCTATCATGTTTTGTTGAAGTTGCTACGCGTACAAGATTAAGACGTCACAATCGCCAAATACCGTTTTCGGTGCGAAATCTGAGACTCAAGTACAAATATTTTTTTAAATACGAAATATTATCGTAAAAAATAAAAAAAAACGAATACATCTTGAAACATAGCGAACAATAATTAAATACTTTTAAAATTTAAGAAACTTCTCTATTCAATAAGGTAAAGGGGTGATTTAAAAATATGGATTTTCTTGACGAACTTGAATTGCGTTCTTTTTTAGTCAAATGCAATCTTCTTTCTATAATTAAAAAAAAAACTAAGTAGGTGTCTATATTGAAGTGATAGCATTGTAGCCGGGGAAGCACTGATAGCAACACTTGGTAGCTGTTTTTTGTTGCACTGTATGTCAGTGTTCTTAATACCTAAAACAGCTCAGAATAGCAGCAAGTATGATTTTATGCATGTGTAGGTACACCTACGAGTTTAAATAAATCTTAACATTTCCATTTATATGTAAAAGTGCCATAAAAGCAGATTTTGCTCTAAAAAGATGTCATGAGCTCATTATAGTTCTATGTTTTGTACGTTTATTAACTCACGAACTATAACGGTATATTTTTGAGGTTTATTTTCAACCTCTTTGAGCTTGTGATATGCCCCTACGAAGCTGTAATTAATTAATAATTATAAGCAGCGAAATGCTCATGATGCTGATGTGTAATCTATAACCATAGAGAATATGAAATTAAAGGGGTGCTATTGTACACTCACTACAATTCCAAAACGCAATGTTGTTGTTCAAAGAAATTGTTTAAAATTATAATTTAACACTTCTTAACCTCACGTTAAAAACATTTTAAATTTTAAAACCGATTAATTTGATAAGCTTGTAATGGATGATGCGAGAGCGTTGAAAATTTCTTTAGCAGCTTTAAAAATAAAAATTTTTAACTTTCTATACCCAAAACAAAAAGTTTATGATTAATGAAGTTTTAAATTTAAATAACTAAAAACATATTCGTAATTAGGAACATTCACATGCAATACTAATTAATTTTAATATACCTTGGAGAATATAAAATTTCTATCCGTACTATAATTATTTATTAACAACACGCTTAAGTTTACTTATCTTCTAAAATTAATAAATAAAAATAAATTTTTAATTTAC
>OZ004601.1:41724272-41789560 GCA_963924605.1 Malthinus seriepunctatus
CACCCTATTGTACAACAGAGAAAAATATGTAACTAACCGAGCACCGTTTTTCGTCTGTTGGTGACGAAACTGTTGAATCTACTGACAAAAAAGTTGAATGTACTGACCAAAAGTTGTTTGTACTCCGCAAGAACGTTAAAACGACGCTCTGTCGTATTTAAATCAACCGACAACATACGAAACCAACCGATTTCAAACTGTTAAATCAACGAAAAAATCAGGTAGGTACCATAATAACCTAGTACGCAGTGAAAACAACCGTTTTTCCGGTATCTTTAACCTACTATTTTTTTCAGTGATTATATTGAACATCATAAACTTACTTTGAAATTGGTTGGTACAACCCGCCCTATAGCTCAACTTGTAGCTAAACCTGACTTAATATTTACGTGTGTAAATACATAGGTATGCATTCAAGCCCAGCGTAATTAAATTTAGGTTATATTTAATCGTTTAAGGAAAGTGGTGCAATCAGGCTTAAGTCATATCAAATCCGTAAGAAATGACATGAGTAGTTTGCAAGACTGCGAGAATCTCGCGAGATTCTCAGGAGAATATCTCGCGAGAAATTCTCCTGAGATCTCGCCGGATGCGAGACGAGAAATGATTATTTCTCGCGAAAAATTCTGCAAGTGAAGTCCTAATCAAAATTAGAGATATGGTATTTAAACGATTTCGGGTTTTGACTCAAAGATCTGGGTTAGTTTTAAATAACTACTCATTACAGAAGCATACACTGTTAACACATGATTAAAAATAAATTTGATCTCTTTCTATATTATAATGTATAATTCTAATTAGGGTTTTCAGTTATATGCGAATTTGCCTTTTTACCAAACGAAAATCGAAGGTGAGCTGACTAATCAGTTTAAAATATTAACAACAAATATTAAAACTAAAAGCTTACTTCAAACAACACGTGAAATAATGCTTTATTGCAGGGTACTAGTGAATATCGTATTGACCTAAAGCTTTACCAGTTTAGTTTTGACTGCAACAACAAAACTAATCGCAAAGCTTTGTACACTGCATTATGGACAAACACAATTAATGTGAATACAGAGAGCGTTGTGTACATTATGTTAACATTTATTGTACAACGGTAAGCAAATGAACGTGCTAGCTCATATGAATTTTGTTATTGTTACAAATAATATTATTTTAGTGTACTAACTAAAATATAAACTCCACAGCTAACAGCTGAATTAAGAAATTAAAACTCCCAATTCTTAAAGAGTCGATTATGTAGAAACTTTGTTAACTTCTTAAAATACATTTAAATCAGACAAAATAAGGGATGTCCAAATTTAGGCTTGCGCTACTGCTCCAATTTTGTCGATGCTTCGGATGACATGTTAAGCCGTAGGTCCAGATTGCTGAAAACTGAAATTTTTTCTTGGAGCTTTTGGAGCAGCACAAAGTGTCTGTCTAAAAACCCGTTTATAAAAAGTTTTAAGAGACAAGAGAAATATATGTTTTTTTGAAAATTTGTATGCTCTACGTATTCTGTAGAGTTCCCTAAACTCGAAGTCATGAAAAAAAGACAATTAATTACTCGGTTCAGCTCAGTTCTGCCAAAAAACTTAGCTGCTTTGTTGCAATTAATTTTGTTATCCGCCCTTCAATGTTTCAAATAAGAAGAGTAAGGGTAGTAGTTTAAAGAAAATCAATTAAATAGTAGCACCTAGTTGTATATTTTTAATATCTCTATCATAGAGTAACAGTTTGTTCCTGGGTTCAAGCTTAGTGGGCGTTTATTATTTGACATGCTATTAGAATACGTATGAGTGATTACTTCAATAACATGGAAAACAAAAAGTCATGAAATATATATTTTCTTTATAAAAATGCAATATCTATGTTTACTCATTTTAGATACATCGATATTGTAGTTTTTATATATCTTTTTGAGTCAGCTTTTACGACAAATTGCATTTTAATGAGCGAATTTAACGTAAGCTACAATGTTATAAAATATGTACTTCGTATGCCGGTGGTTACTACGTGCAGAATTTACCAAAACTACTAAGGTACATAAAAATAATTTTAAAATCTCAAAGGTATAAATTTGAACATTTTATAGATCATTAAAAAAGCAATACAGAGTTAATTATAAAATGATCGAATTTGAATTAGTGTAATTTCCTGAACGGGTCTCTCTGGTAATTATTGTATATTTCTAATTTTACAATTTTGCTAAAATTTACAAGTAAGTTTATGGGAACCAAAATTTAAAAAAAAAACTTATCAATATGCATCGGTCGACAGATGAAAATCCTATTGCAATAGCCACTAATCAGTATCAAAAAACAAGCAACAAGACCAAGAGTATAGCAATGCATGATGAGGTTTTTTTTTAACGATAAGACAAATTTTCAGGTGAGGTTTTTAGGAAGGACGCAAACCGTGCACCCTAAGTTTGGCAAATTTCCAAGCCTCACCTGGTTAGATTTTTATTTCTGAGTCGAATTAAAATGATATTCATATTTCGTTAAAAGAATCCTGCAGCTATTAATTGATGCACTATACTACTGCTGATAATATTTTCAGCGTTCTACAAAGATCTACAAAGAACACAAATCAGAATGTATTTGGTCAAGGTTTTGAATTAGATTGACGTTATAAACTAATCACTTTCATCCCCCACCTTCTGTTTCCACGCTTTTCCTTCTCTGGGATTTAGTTGCATTTGGCTTGTGTTATAAAATACCCAAAACGTTATAATTTAGCGCAATTAAAAACTTTTTCCACTTTGTCTAATAAAAAATTTTTATTAAACAAATGGCCGTAATAAATTTCAAATTATCCAATTAAATTAGTGTAAGGTAAGTTTGAAATCACGTATTTAAATTTTATAGTGAATTAGCAATCAGTAACAGATGTTCACCTCAATTTCAGCTCATAAGTTAAACGCGAGTAGGTACTTCTATCAACCATAAATGTAATTTTGGATTATATTCGGATTAGTTTTGACGGAAAATTTTGATAAACCATAAAAAAACAAAATACGAACAATTAGGTTTTGAATTATTTTATTTAAAAAAGTTTAAAGCTTCTCAAATAATAAAATCAATTACCGGAAAATAATTTAACCCCACAATAAATTTAGTTAGCTAAAGTTCCTTTAAACTGTTTAAAATAATAGCCCAATCCAATTTTTAGACACAATAAAGGTCTAAAGATATTATTCACGCCATTAATTTAAATTTCCCAAAAATTTAATAAAAATTTAAAAGAACAATTTAATTAAATAACAGTTTTCTATACTAACAATGTAAAGTATTATTTTAGTTAATTTTTTTTATTTTAAATTTTAGGTGAAAACCGCGCTTGATTTTCATTCGCATAAATTTGATTTGCAAATACTACCACTTTATTCAATTGGTTTTAAAAGTCCGCTTTTTAAACAGAGCATTTGTATGTTAAAGAAGGGATAAAGTATAAATTTTTACTCATAATTAATGAACGCTCAACTCTAGGCCCGACCTCAAATATACATATCCAAGAGGAAGTTCAGGCAAAAGCAGTTTCTTATGAACAGTTTTGAAATATTTTTACTAGTTTATTGAGTCACGTCGTCTCTAACTATAGTGCTCTAGGTTGGAATTACATTTATAAGAAATACATTGCATGGTTACAAATATGTTCAACCACCTTGCTGTGGTCGAAGGCGCATATAACGTGACTAAATTTGAATTGATAAAGTCAGAACCACCATAAAAAATACCAGCAATGTGCAGTAAAATCTGAAAAGACATCTCCAACTTCCAATTTGCATCCTCAAAATTTACGCCCCTTAAAAAAAATTCACCGAGTCGAGGGCTGGATCTTGACCGACACGCTGCTCGTAACCGTCAGGAAGAATTCGAGATGTGGTCCTATAGGAGCATGTTGCTAACATTTTAAATAGATCATCACGTGAGAAATTCCATAGCGGTTCAGCTTATGGGTTAAAAGGGAAAGATCATTAGATCGGTTAAAAAATGAAAGCTTTGCGAATATTACGCGAAACGAGAAATGTAATCTGCTAAAGCTCATCGTTCATTATGCAGGGCAAACTTCATGGTAGAAAACGACTTCAGAGAGATTATCGTAAGTGCTAAATTTTAGACAATGACCGGAATGGACCGAGAAAACATTAGCCATGTGATCTACCACATCCGGAAAAAAACATTCTGAAGAATAAGATGAGAAGGTTTATTCTGGCAGGATATGAATTTTATGTGTCCCAAAAAAAATTGAAAAAATGAATTTATGAAAGCTCTTCTTTGCCTTGTGTTAATTAGGACACCTATGTTAATTTACAAGATTCATGACGTCATCGTGTGATGAATGCAATATTCAGTAATTTCAAGCAAATACAAAATACATAATAATTATCATATGATAATAAATATACTGTTTTTGTAAGCCCTGTATATAACTTTAATAAACAAACGAGGCAACTAACACCCTATTTAATTTTTAATTTAAATCAGGGTTTATTAGTGGGATTAAATTAATTTGAACTTATTAATAGAAGCTATAATACTATAATTAAAGTTTGTAATTTGTATATTATAATTTGTGTTAAAAAGTTTAGAATTTAGATAATGGTTAAACATTGCGTATTTGAGTTTGTTAACGCAAGTTAAATATTAGCATAAAAGCGCTAGGAATTAAACTGAAAGCTATAAGGTTAACCACTAACATACAAGTTATTAATTCAACAATTTGCCTTTATTTTAACTTAATATAGGTGCGGGATGTAATACGTTTATTAATAACCTTTAATTTTCATAATTTAAATAAAATTGAATGAAATAGTAATTATTTACAGCTCGCGATGTTCCTAATTATAATTTAGTAATGTATTGGGATTTATTGATTAACTATGTGTATTAATTTTGAGTAATTTGTATGGACATCGGTAGTTAATTACGAACCGTCATAACATAATTTGTAATCGCTTTTAGTTGCTAATTTAATGCAAAAAGTGGGACAATAAATTTAAAAAATTATCATTTGGATAACAATATTTAGACACTAGGGCTTTACGAGCCGTTTTATTTATTTTTATTTATTTTACAAAAATGTATAGGTTATACGTGCACTTACACACACAGGCATATATATTGCTTGCAGCAATGTCTTCCAGGTTAATTTTCTTTATCAAAACATTATTAATTAAAATGCAAAAGAAGAAGGTAAAGAGAAAAGACAAAGAAAAAAAAAGTTTTTAAAAAAAATGTCTTGACGAAAATCAATCTTTTGAATCTGTAATTCTGTACCAGGCTGAATGACTTCAAATTCCGAACCACCATACTGATTTAGCAATTTCTACACTGCCTGAAACACTATAAAAATAATGGAGTCATGTTGTACTGAAAACAGCATATTCTGAGAGAAACCTACGTCTTGAACGAATTTTGATGAATTTTTTTATCGAGTTCTCAATATCCTAAAGTTGTGTGCATTTGCCTCATCATTTTTTAAAACCAGTTCGTGTGCATTCAATTTTTAAAATTTTAGATACTAGATGAAAAAGAATCTTTCTTTCATAATTTTGGGTGCAAATGCTTACACTTTCGATAATTATAGTAACTAAGAATTACGTTTACTGAAAAAAAAATTTTCAGGCTTTTTTTCAGTAAAATTCTTGGTTCGCTCCATTAAAGGAGGGCTATTATTAATTTATTAAACAAAAAATATTGAAATACCCGCGTCCTTTGAAATAAATATAATTATAAATGAGCATTTCCGAAATAATTTTCTGTTTTAATGCTGTTCGATTAAGAGCTTTTTGAAATTAGATTTTGTCCAGATTTTCCTCCGACTATCTGAATTACAATCTGCCCCTTTTAGTTTTAGTCTAACTAAATTTATTCTCCTATCGTGATTTGTACTTTGGTTTTTTATTCTGTTATCAATTCGGTACCTAATGCCACGTTTAGACTTTCCGGCAATTTACAATCAATAATAATTTCTACGCGATGAACTAGAAAATCCAGGTACTAGATCAGTAGAAATCTTTCCCCATGTTATATTTGGTTCAATTGTTGTCATTTATAGTATGTTCCGTAATTTAACGAATTCTACCTAAATGTTGGTTTTGCGTTCCGTAAATAACAAATCCTGAAAATGTGTTAGATACGGAACGTGGTTCCTGAAAAAACTGGTAAGCGGTTACTAACCACAACGACCGCTGTGTGAGACTGGTAGGTTCGGTAAATTCATCAAGGGATCACATGGAGACTGTCATATTTATGTCAGTTGTTGACTTGTTACATATAAATGCATATAAATGCTCTCAATTGAAATTATTTTGTGTATCTAGTGGGATACAAGTATTAGAAATAAGAATTACAAACAACATTTTGTCTTTTTGTTCCCCATTTTATCAAACACAACAAACAACGAGGTTAGAAAATGACAAATCCACAAATGTCAAATTAGTAGCGTTCCGTAATGTTTTTCAGAAATCTAAAACCGCAAGTTTACCGCAACCACGGTTTCGGTGACATTCGGATATTTACGGTACATACTATTAAAACAGTATATTTAAAATCATCAAGCAAAACAACAAATTAATATTGAACAGATTATTTTCTATTATTCGAAAAATAGAACCGTTTAAGCTTAAGCGTAGGATATTTTCTACGTTTAATATTCAAAATATTTTAAAACAAACTATAAAAGATCGGTGGAAGAGACCCTCGCTGTTGTTAAGTAGGTGTGTAAAAAATCTTTAAATAGAGAAATTTATGGCAAAAAAGTTCTTATAAGTTTCATTCATAATAATAAATTTAAAGCTCACTTACGTGTAATTTGAAATGATTATACTTGGTGCCTTACCTGAAAAAAATAACAAATGTTAGTATAAAGTAAGATATAACTATAAAAATATACAAAAGAAATAAACTATACATTATTTTTCTAACAAACGAAATTGTTAAAAATTTTTTCAATTGTTTCCTTTAATCCGATTTGAAGTTCCACGCGGTGTGTCTGTAATCGTATTAAGTAGAGGAAGCTGCTCTTGTATTGTGCATAAATCTGGGGTTTAGAACTACTGGTGTTTAGTTGAATAGTACAATCAAATAGAATAATACAGTTTGCTTACTTTTGTAGAATTCAGTTATTTGAGTTAAGAAAAATTGTTTTATTAAATAACAAAAATAGAACAAGACAATCCAAGAAAATTTCATGTAGAATTAATAATTTTCCAAGTATGCCGAGAATTTGATGCTCTTCGTTTTATTTTACTTCATGTTTAAATCTCCATTTTAAATTTTTTTAATTTCCTAAGATCTGCCTAAAAGGGTTTATTAAACTAATTTTTTATTCCAATTTCCAAACTAAAACACTAAATTAGGAAAATGCGCCGATTAAATTAATATTTCGCGTAGTTGGAGAATGAAAGGGTGTATTATATATCTGCCAAAATTTATTTAGTTATAATTTGTAAAAATACAAAAGTAAAAATACATGGAAAACTTAAATATAATGTTGAAATAAGTTACCCACTTATAACAATGAACAAAATGTCTCATAAAGTTCAATTATTGCTATGCATACACACGAACATTTGTGAATATCAAATTTTCATAAACCGTTTTATTATTGTTTATAGCAGCAACGCAAATTTACAATTAAGCTGCTTGTTGCTTTGTGGCTTTCAGTTTATATAAAACTTTGCGGTGTATTTTTTTTTGAAATTTGAATCTCCGATTCAAACAAGTGTGCTTTTTCAGATACACGTTAATTTGCATCTTTATATAGGTTTTGCGTGTGTGCCATACGGTTGGTTATTGACATGTGCTTTACTAAATATGGATTTCAAAAAAGGAAAAAACAAAATTTGGCACGTGAGCGCATAAGCTTAAATTTAATACATGTGTTTAATGTTAAATCCAGCGTAATGCCTACTAAGATTATAAAACAAATTAGAAAACATTATGCTAGGAGAAAGAATGTTAATATTATACGAAATATAAGAGCGTTACGGCATATTAAGTCGTAAAATTGAAAAAGGTTTATTGCTTCAATTAACACGAAGAATATATTATTTTGATAGTAATAATGCCCCTTTTTGAAAATGTAATGTTCTATAGTTTAAAAACTCTAAACAAGGTTGTTTCTAGGGTTTTGACTTTTGACCTAGACTCATAAAAATATGCATTATAACCGATAAAGCTGAAAAATGCAGAATAAACAAGAGAAACAATAGAATTAATTAAATGCGGTTTTGCAAGTTCAGTTGACTAGGTTTGATCGTGTTAGTAACAAAGAGATTCGAAGAAGAATGCAATGGGAAAAGCATGTACAGACCTGGTACACGAAGCTACGAAGAAAAGAGAACATGTGGAGGGAAAATGCAAACATAGCAGAAACTGCAGGAATTTGTTAAGAGAAGGCAAAGGCGTCAGCTGAAAAATCCGGCAAATACATAAATTCATCAACATCCAGCGTTTCTTAATCTTTTTATCGTTCCCCCTACAAACTGTAAAAAATAACACTCGACGACCAAAGCTGCAACCTTGGACAACGTTTGGACAACGTGCAACGTTTGGACGGAAACAGATAGAGCGACCGAATAGTAGCAGGAAAAAAACGATATTTTGACGTCAAAACCGTATATTGCTTTGGATTTTCATGCTTATAGCTACTATATAAAAGGCAGCTGACTCGTAAGCCATTTTGGGTTCCATGTTAAAGTGACGTTTAGTGTAACAAAGATACATATCTAAATTGTGATCGAACAGTGAACTATTTTATCGGCCTTATGCAAATGTCACTTTGACGTGGACCCAAGATGGCTGACGAGTCAGCTGTGATGCTTCTATCTCTATAGCTATCATGTTTTGTTGAAGTTGCTACGCGTACAAGATTAAGACGTCACAATCGCCAAATACCGTTTTCGGTGCGAAATCTGAGACTCAAGTACAAATATTTTTTTAAATACGAAATATTATCGTAAAAAATAAAAAAAAACGAATACATCTTGAAACATAGCGAACAATAATTAAATACTTTTAAAATTTAAGAAACTTCTCTATTCAATAAGGTAAAGGGGTGATTTAAAAATATGGATTTTCTTGACGAACTTGAATTGCGTTCTTTTTTAGTCAAATGCAATCTTCTTTCTATAATTAAAAAAAAAACTAAGTAGGTGTCTATATTGAAGTGATAGCATTGTAGCCGGGGAAGCACTGATAGCAACACTTGGTAGCTGTTTTTTGTTGCACTGTATGTCAGTGTTCTTAATACCTAAAACAGCTCAGAATAGCAGCAAGTATGATTTTATGCATGTGTAGGTACACCTACGAGTTTAAATAAATCTTAACATTTCCATTTATATGTAAAAGTGCCATAAAAGCAGATTTTGCTCTAAAAAGATGTCATGAGCTCATTATAGTTCTATGTTTTGTACGTTTATTAACTCACGAACTATAACGGTATATTTTTGAGGTTTATTTTCAACCTCTTTGAGCTTGTGATATGCCCCTACGAAGCTGTAATTAATTAATAATTATAAGCAGCGAAATGCTCATGATGCTGATGTGTAATCTATAACCATAGAGAATATGAAATTAAAGGGGTGCTATTGTACACTCACTACAATTCCAAAACGCAATGTTGTTGTTCAAAGAAATTGTTTAAAATTATAATTTAACACTTCTTAACCTCACGTTAAAAACATTTTAAATTTTAAAACCGATTAATTTGATAAGCTTGTAATGGATGATGCGAGAGCGTTGAAAATTTCTTTAGCAGCTTTAAAAATAAAAATTTTTAACTTTCTATACCCAAAACAAAAAGTTTATGATTAATGAAGTTTTAAATTTAAATAACTAAAAACATATTCGTAATTAGGAACATTCACATGCAATACTAATTAATTTTAATATACCTTGGAGAATATAAAATTTCTATCCGTACTATAATTATTTATTAACAACACGCTTAAGTTTACTTATCTTCTAAAATTAATAAATAAAAATAAATTTTTAATTTACATTTATATAAGAGGATAAATATAATATATTATAATCGTTAATAAATGGGAAATGTGATTACAAATGCTTTTGTAACAGAAAAACGAACTGCTAAATGATTTCTTTTCGGGCACGATATAAATGAGACTGTTGAAAGAAAATTAATGAATTTTTCATTGATTTAAATTTAAAAACAGTTTTAAAAGTGAATCAAGTTATATTCAGTTAATTATTAGATACGATATTTTATGTTGATGGAAAATTTTATTTCTGTTGTACCATCAGGGTCAGAATATTCACTTTCTGAGAGATATCGGTATGATAACAGTTTAAAAATTATTGCTATAATAGAATATAAATGAGTTTCAATACGGTTATTGAATAGGCTTTAATGGCATAGAACGAAAAAAAAAACTTAAAAACAAACAAAGTTAAACAAATGATCTAAAGTTAAAGAGATCTGATAAAAATCAAGTCAGTTTGTAAATCATTGCTATTTGTCGAGCATCAACGGAACGCTCGTGCTCGTTATTTCAGTTCAAGAAACAAAATTATAAGCAAGGGAGTGCTTTGGACAAACAACCAGATTTTCGTGTTCGGTAGCACTTAAATAGCTTGTTCCTAAAAGATGGACCTGAATTATTAATTATTAATTGTATTTCTGAGGCTGGTCCTTAGTGGTTCTTTGCATCGCGACCTTTCGGATCTATTTCTTTTGATAAAGTTCAAAATTTTTCCTACTTATAAGTTGGGCAGTTCTCTTTGGAGCATCTTCTCTTTCCCGAGAATGCTGTAACAATTTCTTGAGAAAGCCTCACAGGGTAGCAGAAGATGAGAGATGAGATGAGAAGACCCATAGCGGGTCTTCTTCTAGTCCCAGATGCAGGTGCTTTTCAAGCTGACAATGGCCCGTTATTATTGCCGTTGCCAGTTATAGTTCTTCTCTGCTCATTCTGAGTAGAGAGCGAATTTTTTGTCAGAGGGTCTCTCCAGTAGGGCTTTGGAATGTTCCTGTCCAGGAGTTTCCCTCCAGTGTTTGACATGACACTTCCCTAAAAGTGACTTTATTTCTCTCTTTGCCATTTCATAAGAAATGCCAAAGACGGATTCTGGTCCAATGCGTCTTATTTTGCTGAACTCTTTGGCCAGATCGTCAGCTTTCTTGTTCCCTGGTATGTTAGCATGAGCTGGAACCCATACCAAGATGACGAGATTTGTCCCCGCTAGCACATTCAGTCTGCGGAAGCAGTCCGTTACTAGTTCGGATCTCACCTCACAGGTGTTCAGCGCTTTTAGGGCTGCTTGGCTGTCAGATACAACGAAAAATCTTTGGTTTTGTTATCCCAGTATCTAACAGCATTTGCGCACATGTTGAGATGGCTTAAGTTTCTGCTTTGAAGACGGTTACGTGCTCCCCGAGGCTTAAGGATTACCCCTTGTCTCAAGTTGCCGTCCCCGATTATTCCAGTTCCTGTACCTGTTTGGTTTTTAGAGTCGTCTGTGTAGAATACAAGTCTATTAATTTTGACTGCCTTGCATTCCCATTCTTCCCTTGTCGGAATGTTAATTCCGTATATTTTTTCGATTGTATATGCTTTGGTTATTCTGTCATACACCATACTACATATGGGGTATTTTATCATCTCTCTTAGAATTGAGGCATATCCTTGCCCATTTCTTCATATGGAAGAGTGAGTTTTTAGTCTGTAAGCCTCACTTAGTGCTTTGGATATCACCACCAGGTGTAAGGGGGAGAGGTTTAGCGTTGTTTCCATTGCTGCTGTAGGCGTAGTACGCATTGCTCCAGTAATTCCTAGACAGGCCAATCTTTGGATTTTGCCTAGTTTGTGTTTGCAGGTTTTTGTCCACCACATAGAACATGCATATGTTACTATTGGTATAACCGTCACAGTGTATATCCAATAAGTCAACTAGGGTGTCAGTCCCCAAGTTTTGCCGCATGTTCGTCTACAGGTCCATAGGGCCCTTGTAGCTTGATTTACTATACTGTCTATGTGTGGTTTAAAGCTTAGTTTGCTATTAAGGATAACTCCTAAGAATTTGGCTTCTCCAACTACTTCCAGAGGTGGATCGAATAGGTATACCTTTCTATTACCATCAGTCGTATTTGTTCTTCTTGAGAAATTGATTAGCGAAGTCCTTGTCGGATTAACCGTCAGGCTCTCTTCTAAACACCATTTTTCTACGGGATTTAGTGCTCTTTGCATTCTTTTTAATACAATAGCTCCAAACTTTCCCGTTGTTGTTATGGCTATGTCGTCGGCACAGTCTACGACGTTTAACCCCTCTTTCTCTAGACACTTGAGAAGATTTTTTAATACGAGGCACCATAGAAGTGGTGAAAGCACCCCTCCTTGTGGACAACCTCGATTTACTTTTCCTGCTACGTTGCAATGATTTACCCAAGCGTGAATTACTCTATGCTTAATTGCTTAAGCATATGTGAGATCCATCTGATAATAGTGGGATGGACTTTCCTATCTTTCATCACTTTCTATAAATAATGTAGAGGTGTTCAAAAGCCTCCTGAATATCCATGAACACGCCTAAGGAGAACTCTTTGTTCTTCAACGTGTTTTCGACTGCGCTTACGGCGATTTCTCGTATGGTAATTTCACAAGATTCGTATTCAGGACCTGAATACGATCACCCCGATTTTTCTGTTATCGGCTCCAGGACTAACAATCTTATGTTTCCAGACAAGTAATGAAATTAACAGGCTAACAAGTGTTTCTCCTGAGTTCGTCATTACAAAAAAGGTATTATAAATAAAAATTTCGAGTTAATTCTTTATAACTGGAAATAAACCAAAAAAGACATGGCATGGTATGATGATTTCTAAAAACATTCATCTCTCAAAATTTTTGGAAAACATTTAAATGCCGTCCTGTTAATGCGGGGATGTTGCAGAAAAACATTTAGTACCTCTATTTACCACCCGTTATAATACTCGGCCATATTTGAGAGTTGTGGATTTTGTAGCTGTCAACTAAACAAGCGATTTTTTAAAACATTCCGGTTTAATTCCGAGTGACCGATGTTCTGCAATTTTCCAGCACAAAGGTAATCTTTGAGAATAATCGCTCGCTCGATTTTCGTCCGCTTACAGTGTGGCCGAGTATTAACAGAGCTTTTAACTCTCGGTACACGTATTAATAACGTTTAATGGATCCGTATAGTTGCTTTGATGTAATCATTAAAATTTTATACATAATTATGTAAATTTATTTCCTTTGTACCTTTGAACTTAAATTTAATTTGCCACAATGTATAGCTGAATAATTTGTTCTCTTCAATATAACACACTAACCACATAAGAAGCGCATAGAATTCTAACTTCCGTTTTAAAAAGCTTGAATTTGTAATGCTATAAATTTTTATTAGATTCGAGAATTCACCTAAGAGTGAAGTTGTATAGGGTAGATTTTCAGTAACTAACTGTAGAGATAAGTTTAAATTAATCAAAAAACGCCTTCCCTAGGGATCAGCGCTTTCTCAACTTTTTATGTTGCATACCGTTAAAAAAGTTTCTGTTGGTAAACATGTGCTTTACACGTACAAAAAAGTCTACCCTTTGCTTTACGTTTTTTTGCTATTACACAATAATCGCCTTTAACTTTCGTAAAGTACATTTTACCCTAATAATTATTTAAAATAATTTTAAGTTAAAAAAAATATAATCGCGTTCATGAAACTACATAAACTTGCATTTTTTATCTTTACCGAAACGTAACCATCTTAATATGTATAAATTAAGTGCATTGCATTTATTATTTATTATTATTAAATATTTATTTAGAAAGTTTATTACTAAATTAATTATTTATTAAGTTTTCTAAGTCAAGTGTCGGTAAAGATAAAAAATTCAACTATACTTAATTTTACGTTTAAGGGTAGGATACCCATGTTTACGAGACCAACTAAAATTACTTATAGTTCAGAGTATAATTAAAATTAAAAGTTAATTCTTTGACATTGCATTGAAAATAATGTGTTCTAAAAGTATTTAAAAAAAATTATATAATTAATGCCTAATTGGCGGAATTAGGTTTTCATGGATTTTCTCGAGAACTAATGGAGCGAATTATATCAATCTCGGTATAATGAATATTTCAAGCCTGATCTAGGTGGTGACTAAAAATTAAATAATAACCTTAATTAATAAATGCAAAAGAAACAAATTTGCAATTAAATTTGCGTAAAAATGTATATTATCGGGTATAGCTCCCATGGTTTTGTTAATTTCATTTTGATTTTACATTACCACCTAAGGAATACAACTTAGTTTCTGTATATAAAAAGAAAATGTTGTTAACTGGTATGATTTCGCCAAAAAACGCTGTTAAAGTTTGTTAATTTTTCTGAAATCAAATTAACAAGAACGAGCTGTCAGAACGATAGAAAAGGAACGCGCATACAGGTCATAAATAATACCAGAGGGTAGTGTTATTGTTAGTGCAGGTAAACAAACCCTCGACCACTGTAATAAAACTAATTCTTTTTGCTATACGAATTTTACTGAGAAATGTGTCTTTAAAACTTTCTTTTCTAATACTAACTATATTAGACCTAGCTATTATTTTGTAGACTTTTAGTAAATTGATCAATTGATGTAAAGCAAGTCGGGGGAAGATGCCATACATTTTTTAATTAATTTATAAAAACGTTATTATACACATTACAGTGGTGCGGGGTTCAGAGGGGGTTTGAAGAAATTTTTAAGTGGATGTGATTTTTGAATTTTTGAGCAATTGTAACTAAATTATATTTTATAGTATTTTCTGGAACTGTATATACATAATTTGAAGATTTCAACTTCAATTTTCTAATCTTCTTTTGTATGGCATATTTACCTAAAAAATTAAAAATTTGCCTTTTCAACTGGTATATTTTCTTATATTTTCTAGGACTTGAGTACCTACTATCTATTTAATTTAAATATTTCTAAGTACTTCTTATTTTAATAAACACGGCTACTATTAGATATGGGGTTGATAACGAACCAGTAGCTATAAAAGAATTTGAAAAAAAGTTGGGTTTGAAAGTTAACCCCTGTGGTTTATTTATTTGTAAAAAATTTAAATTTTTGGGAGCTTCTCCAGATGGAATTATAAGTGAAAATGTTATAGTAGAAGTTAAATGTTTGCACAGTATTAAAAATTTTAAAATAAGGGATTGTCTTGAAAAAAGTACTATATATGTGTAGGGATAGGCGAAAATGAAAAACTATTTTTAAAACCACAGCATAATTACATGTACCAAATTCAGGGACAGCTGTATATTGCTCAGAAGAAATCATGTACAGGGTGTCCCAACGCTGAGTTATAGTAGAACTGTGGCTTTACTGTAGAATTTAACAAAAAAATTTTAATGCACAACTATAGTTCTCTTAGAGCTTCATCTCTTAAAAATATTTTTAAATATACCGGGTGATCCATTTAAATACTACAGGCCACACTTGTATTTTTTTAAATGGAACACCCTGTATATTTTTGCATATTCAGATTCCCCTTTCGAAGGCGATTATACTCATGTGTGGGTTAATGGGTCCACCATGGACCTGGGCCAAGATAATGCGCATTTTATACTACAAACGAGTCAACTTTGCGTGCTTGTTGTGACTTAACGAGTTGGCATTTTTGACCGAGGTTTGAGTTAAAATAATGCTAATATCGTCTTTTTTCCTTATTATCTTTCAAAGCGACATACAACTTCAAAATGAGACCATGTGAGTCTCCAACGCAAAATGTCAGTTTTCTTCATTTTTTTAAATGGCACCCCCTATTTTCGATTTCAGGAAAAGAGAGCCCCTTTTCTAAGCTTTCTAATGATATAATATTATCTAAATCTATTCACTTTTAAAATTCAACTTTTATCCCATTTAAAAAATTAAGAAAAATTACACTTTGCGTTGGAGATCACCACGGCACAATTTTTGCGGTTTTGTCAACTTTGAAAAATATTTTAGAAAGAAGCCGATATTAGAATTATTCTAATGCAAACTGCAGTCAAAAATGTTAATTCGTTACTTTATAGCAGATAAGCAAAGTTGACTTGTATTTTCCTAAAATTCGCAGTATCTTGGCCCAAATCTACGGTAGACCCATTAAACCATACATTACTATAATCGTTCTTGAAAGGGGAATCCAAATATATAAAAATATACAGGGTGTTCCATTTAAAAAAATACAAGTGTGACCTATAGCATTTAAATGGATCACCCGGTATATGTAAAAATATTTTTAAGAGGTGCAGCTCTCAGAGAACTATAGCCATGCATTAAACTTCTTTTGTTAAATTATAAGGCAAAGTCACAATTCTACGATAACGGAGTGTTGGGACACCCTGTATGTTAATTTTATATACAGATGTAGATTTAGAGGTGATAAAGGTTGACTTTGATCAAGCATTTTGCGATAAAATGTTGGAAAAATTGTGTGCATTTTGGCATACTTATGTTCTGCCAGAGTTAGCAGATCCGAGAATTCCGCGAGGTAAGGATGTGCGCAACGAGATATCTAAAGATATATCTGCTTAAACAATTGACTTCTACTATAACTTTTTTAACATTTTTTGTTCATGTGGGTTGACTTCTAAAAATTAAAACACTTATACAGTAGGGTGCTTCTTATTTGACCTACTTGCAAATTTTAATTCTTACTCTCAATCGACTCAAAATAATTCAAAATAAATTATCCACGTAATAAAAAAAAATTCTTCGACTAATTTGTGGTGTAAAAATCTGAAACTAGATAACATGTTGATCCACAAACAAAATTATAACAAACTTATATTTTTTTTAGCAAAAACTAGTATTTTAGTATTTTATAAAAATCCTCAAGTTACATGGTTAGTATACACCAATTTATACGACATGTTCACATGTCGTTCATAAGAAACATTTTACAACACTCTTGTATACATAATATGTTACGTTGTGTGCATTTTTTTTAACTTCTTCGGCTATAGGAAGAAAACCACAAATTCAAAAATTACTTTATTGGTAGAAACTCGGTTTTATTTTGATAAAAGAAATTTAGGAAATTATATCTTTTATTTTGGTAATAAATTGCAAAAAAAAACTTTTTTCCCCAATTTTTTGATATTACCAAAAAATTGCATATTATGAAAATTTGAATTTGTGGTTTAAAAAACGCCGTCTCAACTAAGCTTGATGTTTGAAATCTTTTCAAAATGTAGGTATACAAAGATTTTATGACTGTGAATCAAAAATTGATGAACATAATAAATTGTTAACATGTAAAAAACCATTTTTTTTATTTATATGCTTTTGAGTTCTGTAATCGCGCTTATTGTTTTATTATATAACATCCATTAAATTAGGAAAATGTTATTCATTGATAATAAATTCATATCAAAACTTCAATATATCAAATGAAAAAAAATTACGAGTAGGTACATTGTCTATAAGTTGAATAAATTCTAGCCATCTTTTTAAAAAAATATGCCGTCTTTGAACGTCAACTCAAGCAAGTAGTTTATTGTATGTTTTTATTATCATTGCTCCTCAGTGGGTGGCTAAAGCAAAATTGGTACCTAAATATGATTTATAACTATAGGTAGTTTGTGTTGCCTACCGTATTTTAAATTACAAATTTTAAAAAGTGTCGCCCTCATAGCAGCTAATATTTGAACTCGACATGGGTACCAAAACCTTAATTAAGTTGCAAAAGAAAGAAGGGTAAATATAATCATCTAACTTATAAATTAAATAACTATCAAAGTAACAATTACGATTGTACCATCATTTAATAAAGATCAAGGAACGATGTATTCTTTAATAGGGAGATAACAATAAGAGAAATATGAGAATTACTTAAACTTTTTTCTAAAGAGGTCTGTTACCCTAATAATTTTCCTTAAGATTTTCTTGATTTACCCTGTATGTAAAACTTTAGCTAAACTGCAAATTTATTTATTATTACCTTAATAATTATAATATTATACTTCATATTTGAATTAAAATACATGCATTAGAATGTGTGCTTGAAGGAATAAATTTACATTTCTGTAAAATGTACATTTAATAATCAATAATTACTTACAAATTCTTAACAAAAAGGCATATTAATAATAACATTATAGAATATTAGTCAGAACTGACTAACTTTAGTCTATGTTATTTTGTTAAATTTATTATAAAATTGCTGCAGTAATTAAACTAATTTACATACGTTAAAGTACAATTTAATTCAGCAATTTAATGTTTTCCAACCATACGTTTTCTTTTTGCCATTATTTTTACTAGACTAATCTATTCCACCAACTGCTTGGCGAACGCTTGTACCCGAAAGCGATACCATTTTAATGCTAACAGTAAATTTTGAGCAGTTCGCCGAGTTTTATTCATGTGGATTTTGTGATTTTAGTCTTTATTCTGAACGTTGATATAATTTTTAAAAAAATTAAATGGCATTTTTTAACTGAAATGACAAAAATTGCTATACGCTTAGTAAACTTGCAAAATTTCTTTCCAACTTCCAACTGAGAATGATAATAATAGTTCTACTACTAACAGTATATGGTTACATTTTTATTACTTAATGCATATTTTATTTAAAAAGTTTTATAATGATTTCATAAATTTTCTAATTCAACTTTAAATGTATCGTACATCATTTGATAATATTAAATACTATAGTTATAACTAACTCCCGTTTTAGCTAATGCACAAGTTTGTAAGGAAATATATTTTCCGAAGATTAATAAATCTTCCTAATATAGTGGCTTTTAAAGTTTTTAATACCTACACTACAATCTCAGATGGGTGATAGGGGATCCAAAGAGGCACGTGTTGAAAATAGTTCTTGAAACAGGGTTGTTAAAAAATAATAATGACTCAATAGACCCTTAAATTAAGCATACAATTTTCTGTTAGGTAAATATTGATCGTTTCTAAGAAGTTTCAAGATTTTAAAGAAAAAATTATCTAATACAATGGAGTAGACGGTGGACAGGCCTCATATGAGGCTTGTTTTGGCCTAGCCGATAAAAGACTGTCTTAAATTTATGTTAAGTAAAGAATTTTTTTCCTTTCTAATATTGTATTTTACACCATCCAACATTAATTTTTGCCCCTATATATCCCATTTAACATTTTAAATTCTGGTTACGGGTCTGAAGGTATTAAATGATGAGAAAAACTTATAATACTATGCATTTTTTGTTCCAAACTTGGAAATAGCTACATTTTTTTTATAATTTTACTAATAAATTTTTATCAAAATCAAATGGTACCAACTAACTAGTAATCGAATATATTCTTAAATAATAAAGTATGTAAAAAATTGCTGCTGCTCTATACCTAAAAACAATGTATATTTTAACTTTTTTATAGGTAAAGTTAGTAAACTCTTCACGTTTACAAAGATATTGGTTTTTCAGAAAACGAATAAGGTTGAGTCTCTAGATGCCTCTCTAATTTTCATTAGTTAGTTCTTCTTTTGCTGTTCACGCAAAAACCGCTATTATTGACACTTCAACTGATTTTCACTTAAAATTTTTGTTTAAAAAGTTAAGCAATTTATAAACTCCAATCACCGAGAGGAAGAAAACTAACAAAAATAGTTCAGATTAAATAAGACAAATAGTTAATTAAGAAGAGACAGGAAGAGAGTCGAAAGGAAATATGAAAGTTGTCAGAGTTATTTTTATTGTTTATGTATAATTAAGAATTTAATCTTAAAACAAGAGGGTACAATACGAACATCAATGTTCTTATCTTTTTAATTAGTTATCTAAATCCCTAGAGCATTAATTTTCCGCTAATGCGACCCTGAATACAAATTAACCCACCACGTATTCTAGTCGGTGGAATTAGCAGTGATTTGGTGATTGTCCAACTGCTTTTTGAAGGAAATTTATTATTTGTTGGGGTTTTATCCGCAGAAAGTTATTTTATATCGAATAACTAGTTATTAAATAAATTTAAGTTTCCGGCGCTTTCCGCAGGACGTACTACAAAAACCATACAAGGACTTTTATTTTACATAACCATAATAAAAATAAAATAAATTTTATACTCTGAAAAAAACGATATTTTTTTGTTTTAAAAACGAATAAAGCACATTTTTACCATTAAGCTTGAAAGAAATTGCAACGAAGGGAAAAATAAAATGCGGTACTGTCGTCTACGGAAATGATAACGATCAGAAGTTACGACCGTTAAATAATTGCGCTCCAGTATTTTGTGGACAGTTGGGATTCTTCCCTTAAAAGAAAATAGCAATTAGTTATTAGTTCACTCAATAAAAAGCCCCTAATATTACTCTTCATATAAACCAACAATTTTAGTTTCAACCTAAAGTATAGACTTTAATATTGCTTTATAACGAAATCAAAGTTTGCATTTTAATATTACTATTATCCTAGCAGAAGCAGAAGTACTATATCTAAAAGCGATTTAAGTAGTAGATAATGAAGAATATAGAACTAGAATATTTAATTTTCCTTATAATTCAGTCCATAAAAATCCTTTTTAAGTTTATGTTAATTTTTTAATTACTAAAGTAACTATCCCTCCTTGACACTTATTAATATTAATATCCTTTGAATTAAAAGAGAGAATTTGCTTTAAAATTATAGTTTCGTAATATGAATACTTGATAACTTTACTATGTTAAAATGTACTTAAATCCGGATTTGGCAACCGCCACGCCGGGTCGTTATAACTTATAACTATAGTGTTTACTATTGTAAAAAGAAAAAATTTAGAGTCAGCGGGAGTAAATCAATAATTGTATATTGTAACAAAAGTTTGAAAAAAACCCAATTTTCGACACAATTCAAATGCGTTGTTTATTTTTATAAATCACTTGTATTGACAGGAGAGTCAATAAAAATTTGTTTTTATATTCAAATAACATTAATCACAGTTGACAAGTATGTTGAATGTAAAACCTACAATCAAGTCCTAAAATTCGTACGTCGCATCGTTATTTTGAATCCGGAAATAGCATGACTACCAGTGACATCTCATTAATATAGACTATGGCTAAAAAGTAATCCGACATTATGTCTCGTTGGTCTGGTATAGCTTCTGTTCATTTTAATTAATGAGAATCTCTTCTTAGTTCTTAGATAACTTACATCTTCGTATAATAATTTATACACAAATTTACAACGGCGAGTTTGTAAAAAATATCAACTTCAATTTTATAAAAAAATATTGAGATTATAAACTGAAAATTGTACCTTTCAATTTTTTATTCTTATAAAATTCCTGATTCCAATTATGCTGTTGCGATTATATTTTCTTTTATAAGCGGATAATACTACGTCATGTGCTTACAGACTAAAATTCTTATTTATATTTGTCGGTAATCTGCACACAAATTTTAAAGATGACACTTATATTTGTTTATTTTAAGCTTTTCTTCCTGTTAACATAGATTTTTATATTTACTCAAAATACACGTAAAACAGGATATTTTATATCTTTTCCCAAGTCTTCAATGAGCGTTGTAGTTCAGTGACTACAGAACGAAAGATTCTGACTTCGAATCTCGGTTTGTTTTGGTCGCTGCGCTGTCATCTTTCGTGATTTAAAAAAACTAAAATTGAAGCGTTTATAGGGCCACCCAAGGTACCTGAATCTAAATTTTGGCGTCGTATTACCGATTTATATTTTTTGACTAATCAAAACCTATAAAAAAATTTCGATCGGTTCGAAATTTTAGAAGTCTTAGGGTGAGCGCAAATTCAAAGCGTATAGAGTAGAGAATTGAAGAGCTTGACTCCACAGTGACTTGGCGATATTTAGTCATGATGAAAGGACTTCATAAAAAGAGTTAAAAAAATAACTTAGTAAAATATCACAATTTTCTTCTAAATAATATTATACTACCGGTTTCGCTAATAAGCATCATCAGGTGTAGAATACTGAAGTTCGGAATTAAAAATGGGGTTTATATAGTAATCGGGCACCGTTATCTAAAGATAAGGTAGCGGTTGTCGTGGTTACAATCTAGCAGCTATTTCTAGAATTGGTGAGATTTCTGGGAACAGTATTTCATTAATTGTGTTGTGGTTTTTTTTTCACTGAGCTCTTAATTTCAATAGTTTCCAGTCTATCCATGAGATGGCCTTTGTTACATGTGTGTTACATATGTAACAAAATTGAGAAGAAAATTGTGATATTTTACTAAGTTATTATTTTAATTCTTTTTAAAGCTTTTGTTTAAAAAAGAATAAGTCCTTTCATCGTAGAGTAAAGAGTTTACATAGAGTTGTTTGAAATTTCAGCTAGAATCATATGTCAGTCATTATACAAGGATGCAATATGCTCTATGCTCTCAGCTTTCAATTTGAGCACCCCAAAACGCTATGTTCTATGCTATGCTCTAGGCTCTATGCTCGAAACTTTTAATTTGCGCACACCCTTAAGGTAACTGTAAAATTGGAGCTCTTGCATTTCAGAGGTTACGAACATTTCAATTTTAAAATGAAAAGTGTCGATTTTGTCGCATTTAGAGGCCCTCTCGCTTCCCCCATATATAATTTGACTTTCATAGTCAAATTAGGTGAGAAAAAGGCAAAAATTTAAAAATAAAATTTCCGAAAAAAGTTTTATGTATTATCAATTTGAAATATCCAATTTTTCTAATGTAGGTATAAATTGAGTGAGAGCATTGTTTTTCCAAAATATGGGCAATTTATAATAATGCAGTTTACATCAACCTTTCCAGTTGAGCTATACGTAGGTAATAGGTATACCTTTTTTTGTATTTAAATATGTTTTAGATGTTAAAAATCAACACGCACAGAGAATTTGAAGAAAGCTACTGTATTGTTATACCTCAACGCAAACTTTAAACAGAAAGTCAAGAGTAGATTTCCCAAGAGATTTTATTGGGGCAAAGTGAATAAAACTCAAACAAGCGACAAAACTCAGAAAGTACAATTTTTTCTAAAAATAGATAAATAAATACGTTAAACCACAACAAAACTAAATAAGACGTTTACCTTATTGTTAAATAAACTTAAGATTTAATAAAATAGAACTTCAGTGATTACTTAAACAAACTTCTAAAATAAGAAGTTTTAGAGAATTTTTATTTTGTTACAAAAGGAAGTAATTAATAACTTAAAAGGGTAAGATTGTTAAAAGAAAAAGTCGCAAAAAAATTTAAAGAGAAAATTCGTTCTAATTTCGAGAAAATCATTTATTTATATACGTGGAAGCTTTTCTTACATATTCTCCTTCGACCTTAACATCCTTTTCCATTTTACGAATGACTGAACTGAAGAGTTTCTCCTATATGATGGTACAGCCAATTTTGCCTCTCTTTGATATACATATCAATTTTCTGCATAAAATGTAATCTGATTTAATGGCTGTCTTTGACATTATCTAAGTTTCTATATGCTGTAAACGATTTTTATGTTATTCCGGAATTTTATATACGATTTCGTAATAAATTGCCGGTAGCTATTTTTTAACATATTGAATCTTCTAGTGCTTCGTTTAAAACTTTTCTACTATCGAAATGTTGAGAAATTAGAAAAACTTTTTCTTAAAAATTAATTTAGAATTTTAGAAGAAACTTTTGTCGAATAAAATATTCTACGATTGAAATAGCAACGTTCGCAATCTTATCCACTTGAAACAACTGAAAATTTAATCGTTTCAAACTCTTTTAACGGGCTTTTCATCTTTGATGTGCAGAAGTGTATGCACTTGGAAACTACGTCAGTTATTTCAATAAAAATCAAATCAAATAAATGGAAACCACAAGACAACGACTAAAAGAAAAGAAGAATTTTAATTCAGATTACAAGAGATGTTCAAAGTAACCACCACTCTGAAGAATACATAACTTCAATCGCTTCAAAAACGAATCCAAGTGCAAGTACGTAGCTAAAACAAACTCGTTCTATTTATTTGTGGAATGTACTCCTCCGAAATTTACTAGATTGAAAAGTTTAATTTAGAATTGACAAAAACGATTTTAAAATGATCAAAAACTAAGAACTTGTTTGTTTTAGGCATAGGGGCACTTTGAATAACATTTAGCAATAATACAATCAGGAACATAAATAAATGATAAAATACAGGGTGTTCTATTTTAAAGTAAGGACTTTCAGTCATGTGAAGGTGAGTAACAAAATTGATAGAAACATAAGCATGAGGAGAGCTACAGACGAGCAAACACACAGAGCGACAGACAGATTGACAGATAGAAAAATAGAGTAACAAGCAGGTAGACAGAGACAGAAGCGAGCAGAAAGAAAGACGTACAGGCCGACATGTAGGGCAGTCGGTGGAAAAGCAAACTTTTTCTAATTTAAATTTATTGTTATAAAGAGTCTTATCTTATAATATATTTGCCCTTAAAACATTTTTATATTAAAAGTGCATCCTTGTAAAGTATGGCAAAGTCGTAAAGCAAAAGATGGAATTGTGATATTAAATAAAAGAATTTAGACTATGTACATTATATTTATGTAATAAAATAATTTACCTCGCTTAGAAATAAAAAGAAATTTAAAATATAACCATATCAAGCAAATTAATAACTGGAAGACCGTAAAACTCGTATATTACAGATATGGCACCTTTTATTTCTGAATGGAAACAAATTCCTCCTATAAATTTTAGTAAAACCACACTAACGTGTTTTACATAACATAACTGAAGCAATTCACACATTTAAAGTTGGTAATTTTTAAACCAATAAAGTTCTTTTAAAAAAGAACAGTAGTGTAGTAGGTAGTAGATTATTGACTACGTTCTCTCTATTATAAGACAGAATCTAGTTATGATAGTCTAGACCTTGCATATTCTAGGCGCCATATAAATAAACTATTACGCTTTTTTTCACTACCAATTTTTGGGTAACGTAAACACCATAAACTATTTTTATGGGAAAATTATTATATGATTTTTATAAAAAGCCCAGGTGGTTTATAGACTAACTCAGTTTGATTAAACTTCCCTACCATATCTTATCATAGCCACGAAACGACACTCCGAGTTTATGCACAGTTCATTTTTAAATTAGTTAATTGGATACATAATTAGTTATCACTAGATTAAAGTTATAATATTAAGATAAGATTCAATTTGGAAGAAAAGTGATGCACATAGAATATAACGTTGTTCAGCATGTTTAAGCAAATTGATAGTCTATTCCTAAATTGGCTTTCCTTAGGAAACTTATGATCAGCATAACTTTGCGTGGATGTTCTAAATTGCCACGCTTAGTGGCGAGAACTATCTATCAAGAGGTTTCATTCAACGCACCCCTTTTATACAATACGATTTGTGAAACACCCTTTAAAATCAATAACAATTTTATAATTTGTTTCGAAGTTTTTAAGTTAATTATTTATCTACTTTTAAGTAAGAAAATTAATTAAATGTAAATAAATTACTTTCTTTAAAAACAGATCAAATAATTTGGATGTAGATGTTATTTCGGTGTCGTAGCAAGCAACTGTTGAAAATAATTTTTATAATTAATTTATTAATTAAAGTAAGTGGCTTGACAAATTTATTAGTAATATGGGAAATTGGTGTTAACTTAATTAGATTATGACCAATAACATTAAAATAATACGAATTTTAGTAATTAATTTGAAAAATAATCTGATAGAAATGGTACGACGAAGCGCCATTTTAATTATTTTCAGCAAATTTAATTTAGATTTTATACTGGTTATAAAATTATATTTTATTATCAAATTAATACCTACAAATATAGAGACCTATCCAATTTGTTATTAAATATATTTTGTTGTCTGTAAAATATTCGCGAAAATCACAAAGGGTGCGACACCTATCGGTTAAATATGAAATACTTTCCGTAGGGGCTGTTACGTGTTATTTGTTTACAATTTTTATCTAAATTTTATGGAGGGCGTCAACATAACCTCAATAATACAAATTTATTTTAGCAATAGAGCTACAAAAAGTACTTCAAATATTAAAATTTAAATAAAAATATGTTATAAATATCAAATACAACCGCCTGTAAACAATAAACTTGATTAAACGAATGTAAATAAACAGGATGTGTAAACGTCAAAATCATATGTCCAATGTTATCCAATGTTATCCCCACGGTTTCCGACATCTTGGAATGTAAGTGGCGCCTCTAGTGGTTATGATTTTCTCGAATACATGTATAATATAGTATACACACAGGGTGTTTAAAATTAAGTAGAATATATTATAAATTTTTAGAAGAAGAAAATGGCATGTTTTATTCGGAGTAAAATAGAATTTTTGTAGTTCGTCTGTAACTATTGTCCGTTCGTCAAACGCTATACAGACTTGCAACAAAAAGTGTCACTTTTACTCTATTTTACATACATATAAAACATACTATTTTTTCTTCTTCAAATTTACAAACTTTACACATTAAACTTATATTTACGTGAGAGTTCGACAAAACCGCGGGTAGTCGGATAAAACCGGGTACCAGTCATTATATCTTAGGGGGTGCTATTATCTACAGGATTTCAACGCTACTAGTCGTACCTCATCATAAAGAATTGGTGGTAATAAAGGTGGTACCTATAGGTAATGTTCATTTCGTGTCAATTTTACCGCGCTTTTCGATTCTTTGTCATTAGTCATTGACGAATGTTACTGTTTAGTGTGATAGTTTGATCGTAAGTGTAGTATTGTGGCTTTGCTTTGACATAAACTTTTCGTTAATTTTGCATAGCGTGTAAATTTTTAGCCATTTTGCTAACTGTAACACACGGGCGGCTAAAACCGGGTACCATGTTGATTGCTAAAATTGAGTTGGTAGTTAAGTACCCGGCTTTAGACTTCTCTTAAATAAATATTTTTTTCTAATTTTTTGTTCATTATTACTCAACCGGTGCAAAAGCGCATTGGTTCTGTGTCAGACTTGTGGGTGCGGTTCCAATCGAAAACGCTATTAGATAGTTTTTTATTTTATAAATCCACTTCTATACGATGCCTAAGCACGTAAAGTATGTTTTGGCATAAATATATTCACTTTAATTTAATTTTTAGGTAATATAAATGAGTACCCGGTTTTGCCCACCTAGGTGGATAAAACCGGGTACTTTCCCATTTTAAGAATAAAGGCTGTTCATATGAAATGAGATTTTATTATAAAAAAATACTATGAGCAATCAAAACTACTGTAGTCTTAAATTGATTGATCGAAGAGGCCGATACTTGATGGAAATTAATATAATTAAACATGATGAAATAAAACACAAATTTCCACAAAAATTTTTGTGGAAATTTGTGTTTTATTTCATCATGTTTAACTACTGTAGTCTCTCAACTTGTCAAGTACTTGCGAAAACATTTCCTACCTAAGATGAGTGTTTTATAACTCATTATATATTAAGTAGCCGGTTTTGTCCAACCTTCCCCTAGATAAATAAATTCCAGTCGTTTTTAACATTCAATATTATATTTTCCGTAATAATGTTTGAAAACATAAGAAAACAGCCCTGTAATTCAATTAGAAAAATTATTTACGTTTACAGTCTTCGTTATTTTTTCAACGCCTAAAATAGGAAATAAAGTACTCGTGCTATCCAATTTTGAGGTTAAGCACTCTTTTCGCTGCATATCAACATCATCAACGTCAGTTCTTTATCGCTTTTGTTAAAATATAATATAGGCGCACAATACAAACAATTTTCACGCGAAAAAGAAATCGCCTCTCGGAAAAAATTCCGAAAGCTTTACTTAAATAATTCTTTGTAACTCAAATTAATTTTAAGGACAGAAGTGTCTTAAATTAACATTGACAACGTTTTAGTTTTATAGCTCGGATATTAAATATAATAAATTTACATTAAGGCTAATGGAAGCTTAGCACTGCATTAAGCATTATAATGTGGTACTATTTCAGTTTGTTTCTAAGTAGTACTTACTGTAATTAAACATATACGACAATATATAAAAGTTTATAGGAGCTTAACATTTTAACGAGATAATAATTTTAACATTTAAATATTATTACATTTTATTACCTTTAATGCCCTTGATAAATATCTATAGAAGCTGTTTTAAAAAAATCTATTTTGCAAATTCAATTAGTGCATATGAACCTTAACTATTGATTAATCTTTCTTTTAAAAGGTACTGCTTTGGCCCACGTTCGCATTCATGCCAGGACCTGTTTAAATCAACGACTGTATTAAAGCCCATTAAAATTATCAGTCTCTAGTTAAAAGAGACCCCACTTAATTATAAAGACGGGTTAAACTCCCACTGTCGGAAAGTAAAATAATATGAAATTGCTCTAGTAGCTTAACAGTTAAAATATTTAATGCGGAAAGCTTTAGATGAGCTTTCATCAATAATAGAAAACAAAAGAGTAGTTTAGAGAGTTATGATATTTTCTTGAAAAGCAGTTTATGAAGCAGCACTGGTATAAAGCCCAAATCTGTGTTACTCTGGTGTAAATCTATAATATAACAACACAATGATACGAGGTGTGATTTGTGATGTGCCAGACTTTATATGATGTATAATTTTATAAAAAATGGTCTCGTTTTCTTGGCCTTAGATGTATTTGAACCAAGTCGGTAGAAATATAGCAACGATCGATGTTTATCATTGATGTCCAAATGAACTCCTAGTATTTTTAAAGTGCTTTGAAATAACTCTTGTCCAAGCACATCGATCTCTTTATCCCCCTACTCTTTTAAACCGTGCAGCCCTAAATAATTTCTACGGGAGTAACCTGGGAGTAAACCTGTTTATCTAACCCTGGTTACTAATCATATTTTTAACGTCTACTTGTAACCGCGTCTAATAATAACCGAGACTCAAAGTAACGGTCCTAATTTATCTACTTGGTTTATCACATAATCAATAAGGCGTTTCATTTCAGTTATGCAAGCTATAGCTTATCTTAAATCCAAGAAATTCCAACTGGGCGCCTTCAAGTAAACTTGGGTTAGGATTCTGAGAGGGTTTTTGAGATTGCTTTCTGTTCATACCATCGTTTAGATACTTGGAATGAAAGTTAACGTTTATTTAGCTCGTCGGCTATTGTCTATTCTATGTAATTTTTCTTTCTATGCTCGGTACCTTCTTCTTGTCTATTGCACTATATTGAGGAAATCACAGCTAGCTAATTATCTATTATTTATTCCTGGAGGTAGGTTACCCCTAAAATGGATCTGAGAACTCTCAGCCAGGGTTCTTAATCGCTTTTGTCTTTTGGGCATGTTATCCGTTCTCTGCAGTGTTGGTAAACAGAACCGAACCTAGTCTAACCTAGGCTCTCTGAAATCTGAGGGAAAGCACTGGTGGTAGTGACTAAGGAGCTTTGAGCGGCGTGCTTCAGTTTAACGTTACTTTAAACTTTATGCTTTATTATACAGCTGGGTATAATATCTACTCTCACGGTTCCACCCCTAACAACTAGTTAAGAAAAACGGGAAGACATAGAACTGAATTACCAAGAAGACATCGGGTGACCGTGGTGTCGCTACTCACCAATAGATGGTCACACAGTACCCAAATACCCTGCGGCTATTATTATTATTATTATGAGTCAGTACAGCGGTTGGGGGCTCTGGGTCTTCAATACGCCCCTCTAAGTAAATATTGCCTATTATTTGATAACAAAATAATTTAGAGTCAGTACTTTTTATGCATTTATTGTTTTTATATTTTGATTGTTGCTGTTCTCTAATTTCTAAGATGACCAAAAGTTTGTTAACGACTCGACAGTGGTTGTCCAGTCCAGTCATACGTTTTTTAATACCTAGTTGATTACATTTCAATAACAATGTGGAAACAGTTGTAGGTTTGCAATTATTGTTAAACAATTACTTAAATTACTTAATTGTCAGTTCAAGCGATTAGTTCGTTCGTGGCAGCTCAACAGATGATTTAGTTCGCTCATATCTGATGTTTAACGATTGAATTCATCTCCGACAGTCCAATTAAATCTTATTTTATAAGTTTCACAATTTTATTTTTGACTCAAAGGAAAGTATTTTATAAAACGTGCTATTACCAGTGAAATAGTTATACTACTATAATGTAACTTTAGCTACAGCACGTTTAGTGGAAAATACAAATTGTTCATCTACAAATTAACGTCTAATGTGCCCTCTTAAGGTCCTGTTAAGAAATAAACAAAAGAGTAATGAATGCTTATGTTTTGTTGTATGTAATACCTAATATAAGTGCCACATTTAAATGTTTCTAAACAAAATAAGTATTCGCTCAAATAATTTTCCCATCGTTAAATAGAAAATAGCAAAATGCGTTTGTTCCTATAAATACAACAATTTAAAAAGAGTAACGCATTGAAATCGTATAAAAATAAAATCTTAGTAACGTTGTGTTGTGAAGGGAAGACAAGACGATTTTGCAAAACAATCATTAGACTTAATACCCTAAGTAAATCCTTTGTTGGGCATCAAAGCTGAAGGACTATACAAAAGCTAACAAAACTTTCCCTTGTAGCTCCAGTCAGGCTTAACACCAGCATAATTAATCCTATTAAGTTGGGGACCTATTTCAATTGTGCATAAATTTTAGTTATTTTTTGAATTGTTACAAATATTTAAGTTGAAATAAGTAAAGGTTATGATTTATTATTTGGTCTGGTGAATTCAGTTTTGTAATGAATCACAGCTGTAATTATGAAAATATTTCTATCTACACGGAGGCTAAAATTAAGTTCGCTTCAGATTCTATTACAAAAGTAATTCTAGGAACTAACCATTATTTAAAATTATTAATCCGCGCAACTTCCATAACTAAAATGATTTAAATTTAAATTAACGTAATTATATTATCTTTTGTAAACATTTTTAACGTGTTTTTAATAATAAAATATAAATTAATTTATATGGTTGTTCAGTATGTAGGGGAAACCGGGGCAGGTTGCACCAAAAAACACATTTTATTTTTTTATAAACTGAAATAAAGCTTTTATTAACTTTTAAAACATAGAAAATTAAGACGGACACTTAAGAAACATAACGACATAAGATATATTCTAAATTTATCAATAATTATTGTCATACAAATTACCAAAAAACAATTGTAACATGTTGCAACATGCCTCAGCACTGGGGCAACTTGCAACATAGCATGGGGCAAGCTGAAACACATTATTCAGACAGATCAGAAGGCTCAGATAGGCAATTAATGCAAACAAAATATGGATTATTGTTTGCACATTTTGCATGCGCCCACATTTTACAGTCAGTGCACTGCAACCAGTCATCTTTTTCCATATTTCGGTCGTAAATGTCACCACACATCAAGCAAACTGTTTCTTCTTCCTCTGAAGAGCTGTCATAACGACGCTTATTAACACCCCGTGCTTTTTTCTTTACTACTTTGTGGATTATTGGCTCTTTATCCGAAAAATCATCAATCAGTTTTCTAACTTCAGAAGTTTTAGATGTTTTTTTCATCTTTTTATCATTTCTGACTTTTTCTTCATTTTCTAAAGCCTCCTTCTCGGGGGTATCTGTTAAGATGGCCGTCTTTCTTCGTTTTCGGCCCCTATTATTTTTATTTAAACGTGGTCCAGCCTTCGGGAAAGGTCTTACAAATTCTGGTGAAAATGTTTTTGGAGTCGCTGATCTTACACGTTCCATTTCTGTAGCGTGATTTACATCCTGAGCAATGTTGAAATTTAACTGTGTACTTGGTTCAGAGGGCATAGAAGAAGACGTACTCGGTTGCTGAAGGTCAGCATGTTCTGTCTCGTCCATTTCTTTTCCATTATCAAACCTTGTATTTATTTCTCTAGGTTCGGGCCTATCCGTTACGAAGGCAGGTGCAAAGTCAGACTCTCCATAAACGTTAGGATTTAAAGGAAAAATTCCAGAGCTGGTAAAGCCAGAAATAATATTTTTTGCATTAACAGAATTAAAAAATGCATGCTTGATAATTTCAGGCAAATCAAAAATTGTTAGAGTTTTTCCGGGGTTGCTTTTTAACCACGCACTGATGCCCGTACTACAGCATTTCTTAAACGGCCCAAACACTGTTAAGTCTAATGGTTGTAGCCTATGGGAACAGTGAGGAGGAAAGGAAACCATAATTACACCATTCTCTTTACAAAAATTAAGAACCTTGCAGCTTAGGTGGGAAGAATGATTATCCAATAAAAGAACCACTGGTTTTTCTTTTGTAGGTTTTGAGTGCTTGATGAAATGTTCTATAAAAATACAAAACGAATTTTCTTGCATCCATCCAGAACCATTTGCTTCGCCAATACATCCTGGAGGCCCTCCCTGTATGAAACGAGCGTGAAACCGCTTTCTTGGAAATATAAACATCGGTGGAATAAAATTTCCTTGAGCGTTTACAGCTACTGCCACTGTAATCATTTCGCCTCTTTCAGCGGAAGTAATTGCACCGACTTGCTTAACGCCCTTTTTAGCAAGGATTTTTCTAGGACGAAGTACGGTGGACACTCCCGTTTCATCCATATTCCAGATTGCGGAAGCCTCAAATTGATGACGGGATAAAACGTTGGACAGCTTTTCGAAAAATAGCTCTACATTAGCGCGATTAAAACTTGTAGCTCGGGCTAAGCTAGTAGCTTCTGGTTGGCGGATGGATAGGCCATTATTTCTCTTAAGGAACAAATTTAACCAGTCAACGCCAGCTTGTTCCTTTTCTCTCCACGACTGAGGAATTTCTATGTTATGCAATATTGCACATTGATAAGCTAATTTACGTACACTAAGCGGATCAAGTCCAAACATAATGTCACTGCTGCGTTTTATGTAATTAACTAAAATACCCTCTTGTTCATCTGTAAACACCTTTTTGGTTTTTGCGTATCCACACCCTGGCATTTCTGTTGTATTTGGCTGGGCTTCTCGGAGTTTTTTAATTTTTAAAATATATCTAGAAAGAGTGGAGTAATGAATGTTGAAGTCATTTGAAACTTTTCTTATTGAGAACTCTTTGTTTCCCTCATTTTGTAAAACTAATGTAGCCGCCCTGCTCATTACATCTACTGGTGTCGCCCCCCTATCAGTTTTTTTCGTGTAATTTCTCATAATCTGTTGAGAAAATAATACTATTAGCACCTAAACCCAAAAATAAACGGACCGGGGCATATTGCAACATGCGATGCAACTTAACCCACAACAATGTTGTAATCTACCCCGTTCATGTGATTATTATCTTAACCTTCAAATTTATTTGATACTAGTAAAACTTGAAAATATTTGTTCATGCAAAGAAAGTTGAGTTTATATATAACAACTTACCAATATAAAAGTTTCCGAAAATGTACACACAATATAAATACACGTTTCCCAACGTAAAAGTAAACATGCAGCAAGAAAACATAAAACCACACTTATGTATATTAATTGGCGGCAAGCTAACTGAACATGTCCTGCGCTCTAGTGATGAAAGATCGTATTAAATGCAAAGCTATCTGTTATGTTTGAAGTAATAAATGCGGCTATTTCAATTTGAATTTTGTACTGATGCAACTTACCCTTGTTGCAACCTACCCCGGTTTCCCCTACGCTTGTAAAGGAGTCTATTTCACCATTTTAATTTTCCGCAATGGCGGCTTTAATTAAATTATGCTTCAAGCATATTTTGTGCAGCTTGCTACATTTGCATAGACTATAAATATCTAAATTGATATTTTTTTAATTTTATTGAACACTCTAAATAAATACAAAGTGAAATTTTGATGATTTAAACTTTTTAATAATGACCAAGCGAACTATCAATTAAAATTTATAATTAAAAATGTATATTTTCAAAGGGTTGTCAGGTCTTCGGAACACAAAGAAATTTCAATCGATGCAAATTTAAAGGCAGATTAAAGGAAAAAAGAGATACATTTTTGCTTTTAGAATTAGAAAAGCCTTTGAGTTACGAAAATCTTTGTGGTTAGAAGAACGCAGACAAGAAGTTTAGGATAAACGGAAGCAGCCGAAAAGTGAAAATTCGTAAACTATTATTCCCTTCATCTTCTTCCCCTAAAAGTTCACGCTTCTTGATCAAGTTTTAATTTAACTTTCATCTAATATAAGCGCTAATATTGTTTTGTTTGGTATTACAGAAATTATTATCAGCATATCAAGTTTAATTCATAAACTTTACATAAGTTCTTATAAGACATAATTACAAATCACTAACAATAAATAGTGAGTAAGTGTTGATTTTTGTCGTGAGTCTGTCAAGTTTGATGGACTAGTCGCAGACGAGTCTGACAACTACGGACGGCGGTTTCTTAAAACTGAAATCGATTTGCCCATTAATTGCGGCGAAACAGTCTTTATTAATTTCATTTATTACATACGGGTAAGGATAGCTTTGATAGTTGCAAAAAAATAGTAAAGTCAATAGTAAATTAACTAAGAGTATAAGCAGAAATAATTAAACGTAATTGAAATTCAATTTAATTAAACGAATTAGATTAATTGAATAATGGAAAACAATTAAATTCAATGCAATGCAATTATAACAAAAAATATAGTAACAATTAAAGTGCACGAAAGTAACTGAAACACAGAGATAAAAGCATTAAAATCAATGACAAATCAAATTAAACAAAAATCATCAAATAAAATAGGAAAATTAAATAATAAGTGAACATTCTTTAAACAGAACGAAATAAATTAATTAAATACTAAACAGTTAATACATGGGTATGATAGTTTATTTAATTACCGGAGGTATTTTGGAATTATATCCTGCTGTCTGCTTTTTAACTTTTTACTGCAGGAGCCAATCTATTAAATACCACACGAAACATCAGGTACATATAAAAATTAATTCGGTTTATTAAAATTAATAATAGGTTACTATTTAAAAAAAATCTATTTGTAAGACACCCTGTAAAATAATACGTTCAAACATGTAAGGAAAGTGTCAGAATCAATCAAACCTTTGTAGTTGACTAGAAGTGCCTAAAGCAAACATATTTGGTATAGCATAATTATCGTGCATCGCTGTTTCCAAGTTTAAATTTGAAATACATACATCACATTCATAGCCAACTTTCTAAAATAAGAGCGTTTTAATTGTTGAACACATTCACAATTAACTCGTAATTTAAAAAAATGATATAGCGATTAATAAAATAAGTATTAACTATTGTGCAAATTTACTCTAGTAATTGAAGATTAGTTATGAAGCTGTCAAATACATTCAATCCATCACGATTAAATTGATTTTGAAGTGCAAAACATTTATATAATTGGTAGGAACTTGGTGCGATTTAATTTAATTTTGTTAAAAACTACTTATAGTAATAATAATTAAATTAAAAGTAACTATTGATTTTTTCTTCAAGTTCGACAAAGTTAAAGTTTGAAAATTTATATTGAGACGTATAGAGAAGTGAAGCAAAAAGTTAGATTCTAAAGGCATTTAGGTTAGAATCTAGTTTAAATCTATACTCTGGAGAGTCATACTTGACTCCACTTTTACTGCGACCATTAAAGCAACCAGACGGATATTGGCTAGAAATACTATGGATTATATTGTGCATCGTAAAATGCAGTATTAGTGTTATGAACATCATAACTTATGATTTCATTTAACATTCAAGTTACTAACTTTATGTCACATTAAAGTTATTACTAATCGTTATTATAAGAAAGCATTCTTAACGAAGTCATATTCGCATAGTTTGTTTCAAGTAGGTACTTCAGCTTTTTAACCTCTCGAAAGTATACGATCATATAACTCGGGTTTTAAAGGCCCGATAGCAACAGCAAGGGTTTATGTTTTTAACTCAAATCAAATTCAAAACTTTAAAGAATCAACGCTGGTGATACGCTCGTGAGTCGTCACTGTACCGCGTCACTTAAGTCGCAGATAACTATAATAATATCTGTATTGTTTATATTACACAAAATTTTATGTAACAGTGACATTAAGCTGTTACAGCTAAACTAGACTACAAAATGGCGTAAGCTTTGTAACATTATGTAGTGTGTTGACTGAGATTTGAGGCAGGGTCTGATTAGGAAAGATTAAATAGTTAGAAATCTCTGTACTTATTTTAGACGGCGACCCTAGTTATAATATTTTGGAGAATAAATAGCCACAGCAGTTTTAATCGTTACTGACTTTTTTAGAACCCCGCGAAATCCCGGGATTTATTTAATCAAAAGTTTCGATTACATAATTTCTCGAACTAAATTAATTAAGTATACTTTATAGTACTAGCTAAAAAGGAGTGTTTCCAGACAACAGCTACAGAAACAATCTCTGTTTAGAGTATAATTATTGACTTTTAAGATCTGAGTGAGATCTTTATTCATTAGCTTGCTACGCCATATTTTGAAATACATAGCTGTTATTTGTGATGTTTTAATTGTAACTAAACATTAAAATTATTTGAAAAATTAGAGCTATCGTTTCAATTCTAGAGATTTTCTTTTAAAGTTTAAAACACACTATATGTTTATAAATCTTTAAATATATCTGCCTTTGAAGATGAAACATATTTCGTCCCAAGTTTAACATGAAACTCCAAGCTTCCCTTAAAATATAATCTATTTCAAAGTAAACTTAAGACGAGAAATTGAAAGCTATTAAATTTAAAAACAGCAAATAAATTATTTTTAAACGGTTAGGAACTTCTATAATAATCCGCAACTGCTTTTATTACGAGTATACCTGTAGCTATTAAGTTATTTTTAATTTTTTTTTATAAATAGCTGCATCAATAATTTAAAATTTTCGTGCTTGCTATTATAAATAAAATAATTATATCTATCAATGCAATATAAAGAAATGGCTTTATGGCTTAAGGGCCTATAATTAGTAAAATAGAAATAAACGGTTAACCCTCTTCACAAATTATTGCTTCAAAGGACCGTCTTAACAACTGGATGTATTTTTCGTCTACTTTGTTAAGTTAAAGGGTTAATTTCTATTACAGTATTTTATATTAAACGGTTATTGAAATATTTACCAGCCATTAACAAGAAATACGAGCTTTCCAATTAATCTAACTTTTTATTTTAGAATTAAAAAAAGTCGATTCTCTCGTGTTCAATCACTAAATAAATTTGTAAAATGTGAAGTTAATGAGAGTAAATCGTCTATATGAAAAAGTAATGCAACTCGTTACTCGTAACTGATTTTTAACAAAATTAACAAAAAGTAGAGAAACGCTTTTCACCGTAATAACATCATTTTAATTAAGACAGTTTAAAGTGATAAATGTTGAAATTAAAATTAAATTAAAAGATTGTTAATTAAAAAATAAAATAGGTACTGTCAAAGCTAATTACTTTAGTGGAAGAAGAAAGATGTTTCTTTCACTCGGATAATTCTTAAAAGTTAAGAAAACAAATAAAATGAAACAACAAATGCAGCTGTCAAATACATTTTCCTTAACAAGGTAAAAAAGTTGCTGACTGCAACTCTAATGGAAACCTTTCGACATAAATCGGAAAGCGATAACTAAAATAAAAGAACGACTAGGCGGCTAAGAAGAAAAAATAATATTGGGGAAAACCTAACAAGAGAATACAGTGAAAAAGAGTTTAGTGGGAAAATTTTAACTTTTTTTTTTACAAATAAATTAACATAGGGGGATGTTTAATTTAATTTGAAATAAGGCCTATTTTATTTCTTAACGCGTGGTTTTAAAGTTTACGAACTTCACATGTTATTCTAAATCAATAGCTCATTACTCTCGTTTGCAAGGTAAGTATATTCATGGTGGAATAAAACAAATTAAATTTTTACATTGAATCAACCGAGTTTTCGACTACACAGATTTTCCTTTAAAGAGTACGAGTTTCGATAAATAACTAAAGAAAGCAGTTTGTGCCTATCTGGGCGTCTTCAGGAATTTACAAATAGATCAGGTTTAACTATAATAAAAAACAAACCTTTAAGCAGTCGGAGGGTGCGTTAACCCGTCGATTCAGGCTAATCTTTAATGGACTTTAGTCTTTATGCTAAATAAATAAATAAATTTTAATAAACTGATTATTGCAAATCTGCAACTTGCATTTCTAATCTTTAATCTAACTGGAAACCGGTTTGAAATTATGAATGAAATTAATAAGAACGGGGTTAACACCCATGCGTGTTGCTCCCTTAGGGAATTAAATTTTAACATAATATTCAAATATTTAGAATATGTGTAACGTCTGCGTTCTATTAGCTTTTGCAGCAACCATTTCACCTCATAGAAAATGAATCAATAAATAATTTATTTCAAAAATCTTCTGCAGTTCAATTAAGATCATTTATGACTACTTGTAAGTTCCTGGCGTTCCTTTTTATTTTTTAAAATTATATATTCTACACCACTCAGTAGATACATATCTTGTCCACCAAGTAGACCGCGTGAACCAGGGGATTAGTTTAACATAAATTTATTAACTAGAGATTTAAAAAAATTATTAGACATTCCCATGGTATTACAACCCCAATTTTAATTTGTCATCTAAATTCGCACCAAAATAGGGAGAGGTGGCGATTAGTGTGTGTGTTCACTTATTTGAACACTGTCAATTTAACTTAAGTAAGCTTCACACAGTCGAGTAACCCTGGCGCTACTGGAACCATTCCAAGTTACTCTGATGCTGCGTTCGCTCACATTTGGGTAAATTCACCAGTACAGTCCTTTCGTTAAACATTAAACACCTATATTTTTGTGACTTCTAAGTACTTCACGATCTTGTATTTGTATTTTCACGGTAATGTCAAGTGGATAAAGCGTATTTAAGTGATTCTGAACTGACCCGTGCAGTACTACCTACTTTTACTCCAGATATAGTGAATGTAGTATAGAGTAGAATGTAGCGTAAAGCTGTGGACGCGCATTGAATCGACTCGGCTGAGATCAGCCGGAATCGACACAGTCAATTTCTTTGCTATACCCTAAAATATATTACCACCCGCGTATTGAATCTACTCAACTTGGATCGGCGCAGTTCAATTTCTAAGCCCATTCAATACGCGGGTGGTAATACATTTTAGTGTATACTAAACAAATAAATTGACCGTGCCGAACTGGACTGATTCGAGTCGAGTCTATTAAATGAGGGTTCAGTCGGTACAGTCAGAAGGCTGATTGAAAAATCTGGAGAAGGTTCCTTGGCTAGAACGACGTGAGCTAGAAAAAAGTCCCCAAAACAATCTTCAACTTTATCAAGAACTATATGTTGGAATTGTACAACCAGACAAAACGAGAAAATCTCAATAGACTGCAATTTTCTTCTTCTTATTTTCTCGATTTAGACCCCAATGCACTTTTCTAACGCCTATTATTCTATCACAGTCTACCAACATTTCCTCCACATGTTTGGTATTCTTCATCATGGCATTCTGTCGATATGCTTTCATGTTGGTTCATACAAATGTTCCAATTTATTTCTAATGGTTATCCATCGTCTATCTCTTTACCCATTTAAAAAAATTTATTTCTGATATTTCTAAGTAGTATATCGTTTTTAGCAGTCTAAGTTTTTGATTCTGCATGTCTCAACTAGTTTTATTTCCGATAATTCTTCATAGCGCTACATATTTTTTAAAAATCCATTTACATTGCTATTATCTCATGTTCCATCGTAGGCGACAAAATCGAAAGTGCACCACTTGTTCAATTGTATTGTTGATTATTACAATGTTTGTGATTGCCCTTGTCTTTGTTTGGCAACAGAAATTTTCAATAAATATAGGTGCAGTGCTTATATAAAAACAATAAGGTCTAATTAGCTATGCTAAAATTGACACTGAGTGGTGACCTTTTGAATAAATAGTAATTTATTTTTATGATGACTAAGGTCTTATAAACGTTGTTTTATTTAAATTTTTACTGACCTCTGAAGCTCAGTTTCTATAAATGTGTACCTATATTTGACAAGTTAGGTTATACACCCTATAGAGCTGTTTACGCCATTTAATAATTTAGTTATTTTATTTGATTTATTAATGATTTTCAAGAGAGGGCGCGAATGGTCCCGATTTATATTTATTTTATTTGATAACTTGGATTGAAGGATTTTTAATTTATTGTAATCAATTGCACAGAAATATTCAAGTTAACAATACCTACAAAAATTCAAAGTGAAAATTAAAGTTTAAGTTTTTTTTATTTAATTATTAACAATAATTGATTTACTTTTGGTCGTTTCCTTATTTTCCTATTCCAAAATTTTCCTTTTATTAATGGTTCGAGGAAGACGACTATTGGTAAAAGTTTATTTTTTATTATTCAATTTTTTTTATACGTTCTATTTGCTAACGAGCGATATCAAGAGCAATTACGTGATAATTAAATTAGCATAAGCATTGAATCTATCGTCACTGGAATGCACTGTCATGTGTGTATATTCAATTTGTCCATATGATCCAAGATCAGAGTTTCAAATTGCTACAATGTAAGAAGTGATCTTTTTTAAAGGAGCAATAAAATGCTGACAATTTTCTTACGATCACAAAGGATGAAATTTTTCAATAGTTGTAACGTTATACTGCTGTTGGTTTGGTATGTTATATTTTCCTATACTGATAGCTTCCATTAAAGTAATCACTATGATAACTTAGAAAAATAATAAAAACTTCAAGTCGAACCCAAATTGAAACTTTAAAATAAATATTTTATTTATCAAAGATCTCAAGTAGTTTAAACACTTTTCTATATTTTACGATACATTAGTGCAGTGCAAACAGATTTTATAAACTTAATTAAACAACCCACGTAAACACAAATCAACAAAATAGCAACCCTAGGTGTAATTTAGTAATAAATTAATTAACGCAGGGTTATTAGGTACATTTGTGCTAATTATACAAATTGGGATTTATTTTTGTAACTTGATTGCGTGTTACTTGCAATAAAAAAATCGTTTTATAAAAGCAAACACATCACACGTTTATTGACTTTTGATATGATCAAAACGCTTAAAGCAAAACTTCGTTTAATCATTTATGGGCTTTCTTTATTAAGTTCAAGCGCCCAAATAATTTTCTACATAATTTACTAATTACAATGGAACTAAAAACAATAAACTGGCGTAAATCAAGTTGTTATCAACCATCAAATTTACGCACACGTAAGTTCGTTACCATAATATCCCTCGGGAAGTCATAGCGGTTAGTAATGTTCATCGAGAAGACAGATCAGTAAGTCTGCTTGGAGATACGGTTATATTATATACCAGTTGCTTAATTATGCAAGATATCTTTCAACCGTATCAAGACAGACAAATATCAATAATTCTAAGATCAAAGTTACATAACCCTTACTTGACAAAGTGACTGTAACTTGAAAGATACGTACAACCCTTTGTTGTATACTAAAACAGTATTAATTTTATACATCACATAATAGAGGATAAGGGATGGGTGCTAGTTAGCTGTGATGCGCTTTTTTAATTTTTTTTGTAATTAATAAAATTTTGTCCGCGTTGTTTATGTTTACATTGTTTCAAATGCATTCACATTTTTCACATTGTGACAAAGTATACAAATGTTTTGTATATAATTTTTGTGTATGTATGAAACCATCACTTGACTGATTTACATAGCAAAAAGTTAAAAAGCTCTAGCTCTCTTGTGATGTTTATGTTTAAAAGAAGAAAAACTAAATTCATTCCTTTTAGCCGAGCGTTAGAATATTTAAATATTTAGTAGTATTTTTAAAGGTAGTATTAGTAGTGTTTTGAAGTAACACCTACTTTAAAAAAACTTGCGAAAAATACTTAAAAGCTCCTTTTGTATATAAATATGTCAATTTCAAAAAAGATTGATTACACTGATAACTGCATATTCAAAGTCATATTTAGGTAGTCATTGCATCCTTTGAAAATGTTCTCAAGTTCTTCCAACAATAAAAAATAATTTTCATATTCGATAGAAAATTTCCCAATAAAAAATAAATAATAATGAAATAAAAGAAACAAAATAAGCTTTCTCCAACACATACTAAATCTGATGTTCAGTATTATTTTTACGTTACGTTAAGCTCTGTTCACACTGAAAACGTCAACTTTAACTTGCGTCATTGAAGAAAAATCTTAACTTAACTTGATGACAATATTGTCATAGTAAGCGACTCCATTTACCTTAAAATCTTTTTGTTCTAGTATTAGGTTTCAAGACTTTTGACAACCAATGAACTTAGGAGTAGAACTTCTACACATAATAAGATATTTATAAACTTTCAACTTGATGACGAAAAACAATATAGAAAAGTAAGAGTTTACGTGAATAAGTGAACATGACAGGATGGTAAATCGCTCGAATTCGATAAATTTAATTACAAAAATAATAACTCGCGTGCTAAAAAAAGTTGTAAAAATTTGATTTGTTACAAATACCAAATAGAAAACTAACGGTCGAATAAAACCATAAAATTGTATTGATTCTTAGCTACCGCTTCGTTATTGCAGTCATTGTCCATTTACACTTCACTAAACCCTTTTATCGATATTGTCTGCGTTAAATTGCGAAACGAATAGATTTATAAAGAGTCGAACCCTGGTCTTATCAATATTTACCTAAAATACGCACAATTAACAAGAATTACAAAACGAGGTTAAGAAAACTACTAGCTTAATCTCCCAAGTCTTAAGTTCTTAAGTTCAATATAATATTTTATTAATGTAATCCGCTCTTATAAAATCATTTTATTTGTTCAAATATAAGTTGGTTTGAGGATCGGCTTAACGTAAACCGTTTCAGCACCTGTTACAAAAGAACAAAATCAACATCGTGTTAGTGATGAAAACCGATAAGATAGATTAAAGGGGGTGTAAACCAAAAATTAAAGTTGTAGTACAGGGGATTCTAAGAACAAATTTTTAAACCGCACATCTCTGTGATGAGCCGTTCAAAAGATAGAGGGTTTTTAAGCAAAAATGCGCTACGTCACACGAACAAATTCATGCATCGGTCGCATAGCAGCATAGCAGCATGCTAGCCTCGTAGACTAATTTCATATAATCAAAATTGTCAACTTCAGTTCAATGTCAGCTATGCGCTTGCTGGTTGCATGTATTTGTTCTTCTGACGTCACACGTTTGAAACGTTTGAAACATAAATGCTTTATATCTCGGTTAATATTTGGGCTAAAGATGTGCGGTTTTCACCGTTGTTCTTAAGATATTTTTTAGCATATTTCTACGAAAAAAAGTTTTTTTGGTTTACACCCCCTTTAAAGCTTCTGACATCAAGGGTGCAAATAAATAGCAAATGACAAACGTGTTTTGACGTAAAAACACATCGAAGGGGATGCTTGCTTTCATTTCTATTCTACACACCCACTGTTCTCCGTCAATATCAATGTAGGAATGTTAGTGGGAAAGGAAATGGGTTACATACTGAAGCGAAAAAGCATTGCGAGATTTTGCGTATTCTTGTCAAAACGTACGCACAAGATGTGCAGCAACTTTTAAAAACACACACCATTACTCATGTTTTCTTTTTCTCAGGAAAACGTCAATAAGTGATATAATAAATAGTTGAATATCCAATTCATAAGTAATGCCTTTTGAGGTTTGTTGGAATAAATTTACAAAATTGTAGGTATACAATTTTATATAAGATATAGAAATAGCGTGACTGATAGACTTTCAAATTTTAGCAACAACAAGATTTACGATCTAGACGGTGCCTTTGCTGACAGCTTCTTTGTTCCTGTAATTGTGATGGAACGGAATTGAAAAGAACTACAGTTTCTTTTGATAAATGTCTTACCTAACCTGGCGTAAATTGTAAAACAAAGCTGTTTTATTGCAATTATATCACACGTTATACTAAAATGTTTTATGATAGTAGGGTTCGTAAAATTGCTTTTTTCCATCACGGAAAAAAAATTATTTTGAAAGAAATATCGTTTTTTCATTTCAATTCTGACGTAAAAACTAAACCAATTGGAAATTGTAGATTTTTAAAATAAACTCAGTAATCTACAATTTTAATACAAAACGATATGTTAAAGAGCAACGTGAGAACTATCAGCAGGTAGGGGATGAAAATGAAAACAACAAAGCAGTAGCTAAAAAGTCGTCAAACGAAATGGTCGAGATCGCGTGTTGCATTTGCACATTAGCTACTCATAGACAAGGATGCAAAAAATATGTGAAACTCTGAGCAACATTAAGGGAAAACTATAGAAGAAAGAATAGATGAAATAATAATTACACGAGACGAGAGTAGTAAAATTATGTAAAGATTAAACCATCATGGAACTAAGGCCTATGATTTCCAGAATTAAATCCTAAGCTGTCTGTAAGAAAATCTAAATTTTAGGTAGAGAATTGGATGCTCTTTTTACAAGAAGGGACAAAAATTCAAAAATAAGACGTAACAGATTGCGAAAACCTCCATGTTGAAGATAAATTAGGTGAGCCTAGTTGTTCAATAAAAGTGATATCTTTTTCTTAATAATCGTTTCAACTTGGAAATTTTGAAGATGTGTCATCAGAAAGGTGTCCCAACTATTTTACAAAAATAAAAAAGTTGATTCACAGTTAAAATGAATAAAGTAGCACTTATTGTACGGCTTGTCATAAAATAAAATAGGAGTTGATAGGTAGTTAAATTGTATCATGCAGCTAACATCCACGTCCACGCATTTAAGGCTTGGGTGGTCGTACCCAAAGACAACAATAAGCGATTACTAACAAAACGCCTTTACTAAAACTATAATTTTATTGTGAGAATAGAAACAATAATACCAAAAACACTCGTATTAAATTGTGAGAATTGTTTAGTGACTGTGGATTAACATGTAACGAAGAAAATAAATAAAAATAAAAACTATGTACAAACGAATAAATTCTATATTCTACAGCAGTAACACAAAACCCTAATGTAATATTTTGGATTAACTAACTTTATTTGACTTGACTCGAGTAATTTTCTACGTTTCTATAATCCTCTACTTGTAGAAAGAACACGTTCGGTAATTTTGTAATTTTCTATGCAGCTGCATACGGAAATGATGTAGCTTTAACACAATAACTGCTAGACTGGAAATCTGTTGTAATTTTCAACAGATGTTTTGCAATATCATTTTATATGTATATGAGTGTAAATAAAAACATTTTGTCATTTTCCTCTTCAGCTTCTATATATTAATTATTTATATTAATTCTACAGTGTACTTAATTAGTCTTATAATAACTTTTTACAGTACTTGTGGTGTAATAAGATAAATCTAAAGAGTGATTTATTATTTTAAACTTCAAGTGAAACGACCACTATCTTAAGGGTGTATATTTCGATTTGGCGTATTCTTTTGTGGACTTTACAAATGCCAGACTGTCTCTTCCATTCTCATTTTCCTTAACTTCCGAAGTGCTTATTATGGTATGGTAGGAACTACACATAATTCTAAAAGAACTTTATTTGCAATAACGACAAATGACCTTCTCTTATAGGTTTATATCCGTCAATACAATCTACTACTACGTTAATGGTACATCCACATTTGTTTCACGCAATTCAGTTCATAAAATGGGTCGCATGGACCAAAACGCAGAAAAAAGCTCCTTTATTAAACAGAACGCCCATCAGAGCTCAATTATATCAAAAATTGGTTCTCTGGATACTATACTACTTATCCGACAGGTTTTCGTTTGTCTGCAGAGATTTTCAGGTAAAACCCTAGAAATTCAATTTATTGCAAATTTGGAGTTATGCCATGGTGAAAACATTCAGCTTATTATACACATAACAGTCATTTTATTATACTTACAGTAGTCATACATCACGCCTTAACAGCGATTGACCATCACGCATCCTGTTCTGTACGGTATTGCGAAGCAATTCAGTATTAGAGAATGTTTTTTTACTTTCAGCTATTTCTAGCTCCAAAACTAATCATGAATCGTTAAACATTTTGAGAACAGATAGTAAAGAATATACTAGGACCCTGGCTGCTGTTCGAGTATATTTACAGATAAATTTTGGACTTTATAGCAAATAGGGACAACCACAAGAGGAGGATGGTCCTTGTCTATGCATGGAGCCTCAGAAAAGTGACAGAAAAAAGTAAACACGAGAATAAGAGAAAATAAAAGAAAATTTAAAAAAAGTTGACTAATTTGGTTTGATCAAAAGAAACTTGAATCACACTACGTTTTCCCTTAGTTCCTGTACTTTCATCCACTTTCGTGTACGACTTAATTGCTCATTTGTAAACAAAACATATAAACGAGTAGAAACGTAATTTACAAAATATTAATTATTTAATGTATAATTAACGAGAATTATTATGAATTTTGCACATCATCATGTTAAATATAATAATCTATAGAACCAAGTATTACAAATTCATTCCTCGTTTACTGCTTGCTTGAATCGTATTTCCTCCACAAATCCAATTTGTAGTCTAGTCCTAAGTCCATTCTAGTTAGGTGTATGTAGAAAGATTTTAAATCACTTTACTTACCGATGTATAATTAATTTAAACAAAATTTAATATTCTGTTCGTTTTAATTTAATTTGTAACTCTCCAAATTTGTGACCATCCACAAAAATACTTTTAGTAGTATTACGAGTGCCTATAAATTTTTCCTACCATGTTCGTACAGTCGGTGAAACTTACGATGAAATAAGTGCCTGTTTTCATAACATCAAAACATCACAGATGAAATAAAAATGAAGTATGGCAAATAGTTCACGATGCGCATTTACTTCAATATTTTATAGTTTCAGTCAAGAACAATAAAATGACATGTATGAAAATTTTATATGTAGAAGTTTCTTACATGTTAATAAGAATGAAAAATATCAAGTATATTTCTACTTATAGAAAATTCATTTTTAAAGATGAAAAATGTACCTACATATCAAGACTTCTATCAAATAGTCAACAAAGAATTTACTATTTCTTTTATTAGATATTTTGAGTTGTTAATAATAAAATAAAGACTTGTTTTAGGGTAATATTCTAAGAGAATAGCAAATGAACCAAGGTTGGATATCGGTTCAAGACAACAAATTTTTACAACTATCTTTTCTTCGGAAGGCAATGGCAAACCAGCAAAATTACTTTGATTGGCAAATCATACAAATAAAGGTGTTTTTAAACACCTAATTGCCATTTTGAGTTTTAACGTTAAACTTTTTGTGCTCTATGTCTATAAAACATAAGATTCGCCTATATCCAAATATTACAAAAGCATTTTAAAGAATAAATAGAAATAAAATGAACACAAACACATTGAGATATAAATCAATGACCAAGATGCAAAACCACATTTTAGAAATAAAGCTGGTCGGAGATGTAGTATAGTAGCAAGAGAGCGAATTTAAGTGCCTCAAGCATCAAGTACAGAGGGTTCTTAGTTTTATTAAATTTGATTAAAAGCTTTTTATGCATATAATGTAGTCTAGAGTGAATTTATATTGTACAAAAGAGAAAATGCCCACAATTACATTATATAAGGCCTAATTAATTCAATTAGCTACTATCACTTTGATGAAGATCCTTTAATAGAACAATGTGTTTGAAGTAGCACTTCGATAATCAAAATCAATTATTAAACATAATACTATAAAAAGTGTTTATTACTTATTAATATTAATTTTTATTAAAAAGAAAATACGTGGGAAAAAAAGTTAAATCTAGTTTATACTTTAATGTCAACTAAAAGTTAATTTTGAAAGTTGAAGTAGGGTTATATATTTCTGCAACTTTAACCCCAATACACATGTGCAATTAAAACAGTATATAGAACATTTTATATATTCCCCGAGCTCCAAAATAACTTTTAAAACATACAGTTTATTAACTAATTATTGATGACATGAGCATTATAAAAACTTTTACATAGTTCTTCCTCAAAAAGTTTCGCAATTATTTTGAATATTCAGAACAGTAAGTAGAAGAAAAGTTTCTTGCATTTCCAAGTATGTATAAGGGTCATTTTCTAAAAGAGTTTCATGAATAAAATTAAGCATGCCTGTGAAAACTTTACCTCCACACGTGCACGCTTTTACTACAGCATACCTGTGCACTGTGCACTTGTACACTCAAAAACACCACGTCGCTTGAATGATCTACAGATACTCCTGACCACGGTATATAATTAAGAAGGTGGAGCAACAAGTCGTGTAACCTACGTGTAACAAATTTCACCAGATTGTGCGATTGAGACGCACTACGATACCCGGTTGATGCATACAGCTATCACTGTCATACATGAGCGGAATTATCGCGCTCCAAACTTGTAAATTGTTTTTATTTCAAATAAATAAACTCACTTTTGTTACTCGCGTAATCACTAGTACACCCAGGGGCAAAACATTTACTAGCCATTGCCCAAAATTAATACTAAATAAAAAGTAAATCACTTATTAGAAAACTTAAAACGTTTGCTCTCCATAAGATTAATTGCTAATATACCAAGCAACACGGTTAGCGTATAATCTATCTTACTCTCTACCTCGCAAGTGCACTTTACGGACAAACTGTAACCATTACGCGCTGCTTACGAGCATATCTCGTTAAACTACCTACCTAAATTTATACCGTGCTTCTGACTTAATCTACACAGTACACAGGCCTGCTGTGGTAAAAGTGTGAGCATTTGTAGCGGCCTCTGTCCTATAGGACAGACTTTCGAAACTTGTACAATTTTTTATTAGATTATTGCACGAATAGATCGCAAGTGAAATCAAGGCTCTGGAACTATCGACTGGAATATACGAATATTTTATTTTATAAAGAAAATTATTATTTTGTTATGATAATATTAGCATTATTATTTTAATATTAACATAATAAACTAATTTACCTTCAATTAAAATTGTATTATTAGATCGGTATTACTCAAATCACTAGGATCAAATGCTATTATTGTCTATAATAAAGTTTAATAATTATATGTATTGAAAATTAATCCATTTTTATGTTAGTACACTAAAAGTGTATACATTATGTTAACATTAATAATAAATTAATATTTACTATTATTACGTCATTTAATGATACACAATCGAGCTTCGCTAATTACCTTATAAATAATGTAGAAAGAAATGTATCAAATTGTCATAAAATAGTGGACGTATAGTAAATGATAAAATGTCACAATCAATTTATTCTTAAAACAACATTTTTTTAATTATAATCAGTCTAAATTGAATGAAAATTGATTTACAAATAACAAAGAAAAAAAAACATCATACAAACAATACGGAAGAAGAGAAGAAGAAGTGCTGAGAAGAATAAGAATAGGACACACAAAAATCACACACGACTACTTATTAAATGGAACAAATCGTCCAAAGTGCGAAATTTGTAATGTAAATTTGACAGTTGACCACATAATTTTCAAATGCAAAAAATACAGAGAAAAAAGAAAAGTCCATAAAATCTCGTCAAACTGGAATAACTTATTTCAAGAATATAACATTAGTGATTTATTAAACTATATTAAAAACATAAAAATTATTGACAGTATATAAATATAAACCTATGTACCAAGGCGCTAATAATCTTAGAAATTGAAGCGCTATTTACTAATAAATAAAAAAAAATAACAAAGCAGGGTATACAGTGGTTGATTCAGTTACTTAATCCGGATTATGAATAATTCAGCAATAAGCATAAAATAAGTGTCAAAGTATTGCTATTAGTGCTTTCCCGACTCTAATAGTCCTGGAACTGATAACAGAAAAATCGGGGTGATCGTATTTAGGCCCATCTTTTGGGAATAGTCTATTTTATTGCCACTGAACGCGAAAATCTGGTTGGCTGTTCAGAGCACTGGCTTTGGAGGGCAGCCCTCCTGGCTGAGGAAAGCGGGAAATCCACCTGAGAGGGACGCTAAGTAGAATCTTATTTTATATGTAAAAAGAATGAAAAAATGTCAAAGTTGCATCCAGAATGCTGTCATATTTCCTACTTTTTTCCTTCTCTAACAATTTCATTGAAGGATCCTGACGTTTTAAGCCAGTGCTTTAGGCAGCGAAGCAGATTTTCGTGTTCACTGGTATTCAAAGAGCTTATTTCCAAAAGATGGGCCTGAATACGATCACCCCGATTTTTCTGTTATCGACCCATTAGTCTATAATAGGCACGTTCAGACGAGAGAACCATTCAGTGATTAAGAAGCGATCATAGTCTGAATGACTACTTCTCGAATCACTTCCTCTATGCTCACCATAAAATAGACAGAGAGGATGGCCGATTAGTTAGCTATTGAGAACCGTTGTTTTTCTGAATGCGACCATTGCTAATGCTGCCTTTAAAATGTACCCTAATTATTTGCTTTCACCCTCAAAAGAAGGGTCCATTAAACATACGTCAGTTTTGGGTTAGTTCCGCATCGTCTCAGCGGAGGGTTATAGATTCCAAATTCTTAATAAAATAAATTTGGACATCTTGTACTATTACACTAGCTATACTAAATTCAAGGAGACGAGATAGTGTTGCATGCGATGTTCACGTGCACGTGCAAGTTCTCACGAGCGCGGTTTTAGGTAAACTTAAATTAAATACGGTGTAAATTTTTCAAAAATTATTAATAACAGCCGGTTTCATAATAATTCCCTATAAGCTCCTTTAGTTAAAGTTGTCTCAATCATTTATTTATTTATAATCGATTACATTTTTCCTGTAATCGTCCCAGTTCTAATTGCCACTATAATATGAGTTATCCGCATCAACGCTGTTAGGTAACCATGCAACAAGCTTAAAATAAGTTTATACGTTAGAGCCAATCACAGCGCTAAATAGAAGTGTTCACGTGCACAACACGCGGGTTGTTTGTTTACATTCACTATCTCGTCTCCTTGAATGAAGTATAGTTTCTATTTCACAGTTCAAAGTTAGAAAATGGCACCCAAATGCAAGTCAATAAAACCAATGAGAATTGAAATAATTTTAATCGAAAATATTAACAGAAAGCGATACCTAGACAAGTTTTCCGCTATAACATCTCATGTCAGCGTAAGGTAAGTTCATAAGCACATATAATTTTACATTTCAACTATGTAAATTTCCAGACGTGAAAAGTCATGCTTGCAATATACGAATTGGAAACTTTGAGGGACATGTTGGAACACTGTTGCATTTGAAGTCTAGTTTTTGCTCTAAAACTATATTGTTTGAATTACTACAATAATATAGTGAATGTGTAAAAGCTTTTAGTTTGTTTTTAGAATAAACGCATAAATTTTTAATCGTATAAAAATATAATTCAATATAAAAATGATTTATTTCTGAAAGCTTTATTGATGAAAAAACAGAACAAATCATTAAAATTGGAAATACAAAATATAGAGTGTAGTCTAATCCCTTAATTATTTGATATTTTGTAATTTATTAATTTGTAAAGTCGTTTGAGAACTGAATAGACTGAATAACAAAATTCGTTAATCATAGTCCTGTTATCGACATATCAGTTAATATTAATAATTCTCAAAGTGACTACCACTAATTCATGAAACCTCAAACTTCCAACGAGATATTTCCGTTATCCACATTACATTTCTATATTGCACATTTTTTTCAATTTTAATGTTAGTATTTAACGTGAATTAACTTGCTCTACGAGTAAATGAATATTGTTGATTAAAATTGTTGGGGTTGAAAACGAGTTTTATTTTTAGTATAAAATTGGTTAAAAAAGTATTTCGGTATTTGTGAGTAATAAATAAAACTAATTGAAAAACCTTCGCTGTCCTAAAATTGAAATTTTAAATTGGAAAACGAAAACATGCAAATAGAAAAAAAATTAAAACCACCTAAAAAGATTCTAAATTTTAAGAAATTCTAATTAATCGAACAAATAATTCTAATTAAATTTCGTATTTTTTTTCGGCAATTTTTTTTCTTTTTAATGTAATGCATGTTCGTTTTTTTTAAATTTAATTTGAATCAAACTCCGCATAATATTTTTAAAATCATATAAGCGAAACTAGTTGCACGAGCGATTTTAATAATTTTACCAGTTTATATTCGCTTCAAAGATTATTACTTTGTACTGAAGGTCTATGCTTTCCAATTAATGGTTTTACTGGCAAAGTTCATAACTCTCAAAATTGATTATTTTATTTAGGTACTAAAAGTTTTTTATAAATCGCCAAAACTATTAAATAAAATCAAAATTTTTAGGTAACATTTTAAGAGCCCTTTCCTCGAGTACTTTGTGTTTTTTCATTTTTCATAACATTAAGTGAAGAGAAAGCTTTGTAACGTATAAAATTATAATGTACGTCAAACTGAGTGATATATTTTATGGCAAAAATTATTTCCAAGTGTTGCTAACTTTGTAAAAGCCCGTACTTTATTCTTGGAGTGCCTTTAGTGGCTTATTAAATTGTTGAATGATCGATAGGTTTATATAGATAATAAATTAAACTTCTTTATTGATAATTAAAAAGTATATTACGTGATAAACTATTTCTTTAATTTCTCAATTTAAACAATTTTTCATTTTCTCGAGATTAAATCTCTAAAGGTTAACCAAATCACCACCACTGGCGACTTATTATTGTGGAAAAACAACTACGCGTGGCATTTGAAGAAAATGAGCTTATTTTTATTAGACAACTGAAATTGGAAATTTCATTACGTTGTTATGTAATTAACCGGATACTTCTACAAAGAGACCGACTAAAATATTTCATTAACGATGAGAAGCGAAGTACAAAGCACCTGTGTTTTGTACGGGCCATTTCCACAAAAAAGTAGTAACATGCTTCGGTTAACCAATAGCGCTCGATGTAAAAAAAATCTATGTTCGGTGTATCATTACGAGATAGAAAAACAAAATAATGAATTAGAAGTAAAATTAAGATAATTGACTAACCAAGAGGGAACATTCTGTAAAAATAAATCCAGATCAACACTAGATGCAAACAATCTGCTATTTTTTACTAATATTTTATTTGCTTTTATTGGCATTCACATAAATCAGTTTATTTACAGGGTGTCCCAACATTAAGTTTTCACTCCAAAAGAAGCCAAAAGAGTTTTAATAAAGTACATTATTTAATGCATTTTTAAACTGAACCCGATGAAGGACGCTTCAGCGCCGAAGTTGAGTCGATATACGGAACTTTCCTTTATGGCCAACTTTTCAGGAACGTATCTTGGCCATCAAACGAGATAAACTTGTGAAAATCCTGAAAACAAAATTTCAAAAAGAGTTTCAGAAGTGTTTTAAAATGTTATTTATGCGTCTTTAATAGTCTTAATCCAATTTGATTTAAATTTTTTATTGTAAATCAAAATTACATTAGTTAGAATCAGCATATTACTTTTCTTTTAGCAAAAGTTTTTTAGATGGACGAAAATTTAATTTATGCATTTTTGGGGCACAAAAAAATAAGAATGCGTAAATCCGTAATTTTATTTATCCGTAAATACAATTGAAACGTTGCAAGCTGAAAAAAATCGACGAATGGAAGATTTCAATAAATTTACATAACCTATAAGAAGTAGATGTTTTGCTTCTATTTCCAATTCAAGCTATTTTCATAGGCACTTTACATTTGAATGAAGGTTTTAAAAAGCTTGATTTATGCCACACTTAAAATATGTAAGTGGTTTTCGTTGCTTACTTACAACTTGTTTATATTTACCCTATTTATGTACCTACTTTTAAACACAGTACTCCATGTTAATGTTTTACTCTACATATCTTTAATAAAAATAAAATTATTTTTTTAAATATACAAACAAACGAAATATCATTAATGTAAAAATTTTTGCTGCTGAAATTTTCCCTAATTAGACTATTTCACAGTTCAATTCCCGCAGAAAAATTTTCATAAAAGCTCAAGTTTATAAATAAGAATTAAAATACGGAGAGACAGCATGTCAGCAAGTTGTTAAATAAAAAGCGCGCAAAAATCTATTTTCTTTTTTTCCTAAAATTTTTGTTTAAAATGAAACTAGCGTATTGCAGTTTTTCACTTCAAAATTCAATGAAAATATATGGCTTGTCAAGACGTTCTTTCGTTTATCTAAAAACACGTGAGCTTCTAGACGACAACTCTGGATTTCAATTCCATTTAAGTTTTGTCTAATTTTTTTTATTTCAAAAATCCCTGTTTTGCTTTGTTTCTTTACATTTTAGCAAAGCGTTGAAAAAATTACTTTTTATCATAATTGCTTATGTTCTTTAAAGACGATTAACAACGCAGTATAAAATACTTAAGTAGAATTTGTTTTAAATTATGGGATAAAATAATCTTGTTTAGTAGAATTTATGCTTATAGATACCAAGCATATATAATCGTTTATGTGAACCTTAATTGCAATGTGCATAAGCTAGATTTAAGTAATTAGAAAATAAATAAAGATGTTGTAACTTATTAGGTGTTTTAAATTAATTTTTCTAGTAAATTTCCTTTTCTTAAGACTCGATAAATAACGTGACATTCTTAGTCTCACCACTGTTTTAATTTTGCTTTAATCCTATAACTTTTTAGATTTTTAACTAACAGTGTTTGAAACCAAACTTTTTCTTTTAGATCAAAAATTATCTATTGTTGCTTCATATTCAAATAAGATGCGATTCAGAAACCTTCTCATTTGATTTCTTTATATTTTGACACATTTAATATGCAATTTGTTGTTTGTTTTCAATTTCCATAGTGCAAGTACATGTTTGGGATTACCTGCAATATCAGGTAGCCATCATATAATCTTCTGAATTGTTTTAAGCACGTGTCGTCTATGCTGCAGTTTGTTTGTGTTTTCATTTCAAATGGGCTTTGAGTACTTACTTTTTATAATTATACTAATATATGCGCAAAACATAAATTGTAATTTTTGCAAATAATTGGATGACAAAAGTAGAAAATCTATAATCAAAAATATAATAATATGGATAATGTCAAATATAGAAGTACCAAATTTTTAAAGTATGTAATATTGTCGTCGGAAATGTAATTTTCGGAATGAAAACTGATTGTTTCAGAGCTTTCTGCAATATGCATCCTAGGGTTTTAATAAAGACTTTGTATAAGCTTAATAGTTAATTCCAGGTGTTTTCAATTATCTGCGATTTTCATTACAAAAAATACAACTTTAAGTACCTACACACGAGTGCACAAAATTGCAATTATAATTAAGCATTATGTTAATTACAAACGCTAGATAACTGAAAATCGGAAAGAAAATCAATTATATTATATTTGTGTACAGAGCAAACATAATGTTAAATTCAACAAAATTTTTCGAGCAAAGGATTTAGATGGGTACCTACAGTAGAAACAGAAGATCTCGTATCTAGGAAAATAAAACTTATAGTATTATAAGGTCCGAATAGCAAGAACTGTAGAGAAATTTTGTGAAAAAAGCACTAAACTAAAAAGCAACACCACGAGACTTGGGTTAAGATAACTCCTGCCACTTGGTGGAAGAAAAACTAAACTATGTATAATAATAAGTTCTTTCGAGAAGAAACTTAACAAAAAACTTATATAAAAACACTTTGTCACATGTTATCTAAAGATGGAGAACACTTCAAAGTTCTTAAGGTAGGGATCCACGATGAGATGGAAATCTCATGAAAACCTCGTGAGAATTTTATCTCACGAGACAATAATATCATGAAGGGTTTCCACTGCAAGGAAAATCACTCATAATTTCTGTCATGAAAAATATAAATCTCGTGAAACCACGTGAAACCATAATCTCATATTTTTTATGTTTCCACCCCGAATTGTTTATCCGAATTGTTTAGCTACTATTTTTGTTCTATTGTGGTGCTCATTTCTTGGTTAAGTATGTAGTTGTGGATCGTGAAGGCAGTTTTTAGTGGAGCGATGGTGTCAAAAAAGGAAAGAAGAAGAAGCTTGTTATTATTTAATATCGCCGATGAAGTCCAAAAGGTGCCATAAATATTGTGTCCGTGATTGGATAAAAAATAAAATTGTAGTACATATTACAAAAGATTTTAAAGAATTTGAGCGAGAGGATGAGGCATGCTTCAAGAATTTTTTAAGAATGATCTCCGAAGATTTTAAGTATTTCCTGGCGAAGATAGAGCCTACATTAAAAAGCAAGACACATTGATGCAAAATGCAATTGCAACAGCAGAGCGCCTTGCTACGACACGTCACACTATATCAGGAGACAACAAAACTCACGCGCTGCTTGTGAGATTAAGGTTTCACGTGAGATAAGGAATATCTCACATTTACACGATGAGATTTCATAACGAGAACAAAATCTCACGAGATAAAGTTGCACAAGAATTTTTGTAAATATCTCACGTATCTCTCATTAGTGTTTCCACGATGAACATTGGTTATTGCTGAGATTATTGTCTCACGATACAAAAATCTCATTAAAATATCTCATCGTGGATTCTTACCTTTAAGGTTCAATTAATACTACCGTTACTATAAAAAAAACACCGAGTGCCCACGATCAAAGCGGAACATAGCCAAATAACACAATTACATTGGAATGGCGTTTTGCAACAATGATCTAACCAACCCACACATTGCTTTCTGATTTTTTCATTTTAAAATGTTACTCATGATGTTATCTACAACAAGCAAAATTGATTTAACCAACATTTGGCGATGGCATCTATTAAAAAACGACGTTTTCGAAACGTCAATTTACTAAAATATTTTCAACTGTTTTATTAATTGGTGGAAAGCTACATACTTATGGGTTAGCCCAGTGTTGCAAAACGCCATCTATTTGCAGTCTGCTGCTCACCAGCTTCATCTACAAGAACGGTGTTTGGCTGAAGAGCGAGCGTAGCGAGGAAGTCTGGCAATACAGACGCGTCACTCAAAACTACTTTGACTCCGTATAAAGCATTTAATTTTTTCTTCAAACGTAAAGCTTACAAAAACAGAAAATAAAATAAATAATAAACACTCGTCAATAGTTGTCAGACTCAACTTCGTTTCGTCTGACAAGCCCCACTGAATTGCCTAAAAAAGTGATACTTTTACTCCAAATGAAACATTTAATTTTTTCTTCAAACGTAAAGCTTACAAAACCGAAAATAAAATTTTTTGAACAAGCGCCATCTATTGTAAATTATTTGTAGTTCAATTGTCAAATATTTATTAAAATTAACCTTAATTTGTCTAAAGATGCTAATTATTAGGCGCAACGAATAAATTATAACAGAAAATTTATAGAAACATTACCTTTTTACATTAAAAATGCTTAGAAATAACATTTTACGTTACAATTTTTTGTAAATATTTAAGGTTAGGATTTAGTCTTACCTACTAGTAGAAGCAGATGTAAAAGTAGAACTTTAACCTTTTCAGTAACAAAATGTCAACTTTTTATGACGTTTGAAGAAAAACATATTAAAAATTTTTTATTTTGCATTTTCAAAAAGATCTCAACAATTTGACCACTGGCACTGTCTCAAAAGCATTTCAAAATCGGTGTAGAAACGGCGGAGTTATTCAGAAATATTTACATATGTAAATCCTGCCCACAAGTAGAAAAAAATTACGTGCCCATGCGAAGATTATTTTGACCTCGCATTACTCTGCAGTCTGCAGGTCGCATACGTTAGTTTCATAAGTCATAAGCGTTTAAAATTAATGTGTGCAGTGATGTAGGCTATTGTGACGCTGAGAGTAAGGCACACTTACTTATAAGAAGGATATCAAAAAATAACATTTAATGTATTCCTTACAAATAAGACACTTGAAAATGCGTTTTTCTGAAGAGTAATAAAATTTAAGATAAAACTCAAAATTTGATACTTGTCTTGTGCTCAAAAATTTAAACTCTTATGAAACGGAGATTAGTTTGAGATGAAAAATAGCACAAGAAACGGTAAGGATATTATGAATGTCAGCTGAAGATTTTGATGAGGAAATTACATCTTTCCATGCACATTTTCTTTTTACACCTATGTATGAAACTATAATCAGATCTATGTGAGTGAGTTACATCTATTTCTCTTGTTTCTGTATAATTAATGATGTGCATGTAGCATCCACAAAAGCTTGTTGTTGGAGTAATGTTTTATTTGAAAATAATTTATCTTGTATGTTATATAAATTGCATTTTCACACATAGTAAAATTTAGTAAAAAAAATAAGAAAACACATAAATTACACAATTTACTAGCAGTACGAAATTCAATTCACGTATAAAACAGACTGCTTGTCGGATACCTGCACCAGAAAAATAGAGCAATAAAACAAATCAATTCGGTCAATTGGGCTACAAAGGCGCAGTTTGAATATCGTACTTTAGACACCGAATGTCCATTTAGATGTAGCAATAGCCTTTTGCAGTTTCGTGCTTTGAATAAGATTGTGATTTTTTGGTATTGTTGCAAAGACTTAAACGTTGTTTTTATTATGGCGATAAAGTTCATATTTTTATTTGTCCTTTTAGCTACAACCACTGGTTGCAGAAAATTATACCTTATTTTTCACGTACGTTACCTTTTGCAATATTAATCGACTAGAAATAGTATACGTTCTCTCGTACTCTATTTATGTCGCATTAAACTAAAAATGATATTTAAGTAATCAGTTACGAAATGCCTAATTTTGTGTAACGCGTGAGATTTTTGCGGAACGAACGCAGTGAGTTCCGCAAAAGCTCACAAGTTACACAAAATTGCATTTCTTAACGTATTACATACAAGATTTTTTCTAATTTTGAATAAAGTAATAGTAAAATAGAATATTATTGATAAAAATTGTGAAAACATAAATCAAGTCTCTTGACTGCTATCACTTCATGTCAGTTTGACGTTACACAAAATTGCATTTCCACTAATTGTAAAATCCATTTTTCGTCACCAGTTGCACAATATTTTACTTTGTGCAACTAGTTACACAAAGTAAGACGTTTCATAACGTTAATCAGTTCTAAAAAGTGTCACTTTATATGTCAAAATTATAAAAAAATATTTTTACCTCACACTATGTACAGTACAATCGTTCAACCATCAAGTAGCAATGGTCAGTCATATGTCAGATAAAATTGGACAATAATAATAGTTTTCCGCCCTTATACAAAAGGCACCGACTACTTAAAGACTTCATTTTGAGGTGGTACAATTGTCCTAACTATGGTCCAAGTACTCGAAGGTTTCATAAGCTTTCATTTCAAACAATGAGATCTTGTATGATATAATTGGACACTCGTGGACCCTTTAATATTGTGCCACTGCGAGAGCTTATAGTTTCTTGAGTTGCTTTGAGATCAAATTTACCGCCCTACTTAATTAAACTTTGAATAACGGTTTGAAAATTTCCTTTGTACTACATTATCTTTTTTTTTAAGAAAAAGCTTCCATTAGGCAAAAAAAGTGTACTAAAACGGATTACTTACATGATTATAAGCAGCTGTCACGTAATAGAGTTGATATACCGGGTGATTTAGTTAAGACAACGTTATCAAATTATTCTGATTATTGTGAATAAATTTTTACATTAGTATTGTTCCTTAAAAGCTCTATCTTAAAGTATAGTTTAAATTTTTTAGCAAAAGAGATCTTGAAAGTTCATTCGTTATTGTTTGAAACCCCCAAGAGAGTATTGAATAACTAAAATTCATATCTATAGGTAATACATGAAATAATAATCGATATATTGATAATACACTAAAGTAATACAAGCAGAACGCAATTCGATAGGCTCAAGCACAGAAAGACATGCAGATATGCGCTTAGATTCTAAAATTAGACTGATAGACATATACAGATGAATAAATTGCTGGGTTGGCGAGCGGACGATACATAGACACAGACAGTAACAGACTATATAAAAAATCTGGAGACTGCCAGATCAACAAAATGATGACTGCGCGAATAGACGGAAAGACAGATAGGCATACGGACTAACAGAGCAATAAACTGCTAGACCGACGATAAATAAAACACGATAGATTAAAGAGATGGCTACAGATACAAATGTATAAATTGGCTTACAGACAGACACTTATGCCCGTTTTCACCGACGGTTCCTAAGCAATTGCCTACATAAGAACTGCCTAACGCTAAGACAACTTCTAACCCGAGGCAAAAAAATTAATAACCATAACGATATCGCTATATGAATACCTTTGTTTATCTTATTTAGGAACCCTGGTGCGCGTGGTGAAACGTGGTGAAGAGCAATTTCAACTTAAAAAATGCTAATGTCAGATTAAGCAATGCCTAACTTTAAGAATCGTCGGTGAAAACGGGCATTACAACCTTAGTTATAGACGTATACACGCGTATAGTACAACCTGTAAGCGACGTGTAACTTAATTTAGCATTGAAAGGTAGGGGCTTACACGCGTGTAGTTTACACTCCAAGTTCACGTCTGACTATAACTATACCTAGTTACCTAGTCATTTCAAACCATCGTCAAAACAAGACATCACGGAATAACTTATCAAAATTTGTTACAATGCGCACGCGCGTATGTAAACGCTCACGCCGACCCACAAAATTTTACGGGCGAAGTAAGCGTCTTGTGGTCGTTGTCAATGACGTCATTTATGACGTCACCGTCAGCAAACGCAACGACCACCGTGTTAAGTGAACGAGTTTGCGGGCGTTGCAATCGCTTAGTGGAACGTACTCTTCTATACACGGAAAAATCAAGAAACTAACAGATGAGCGATGTTCAGAGCTGATGAATTGATGGGTGGGAGGACATACAGATGGTCCAACAGCAGACATACAATAAAAAATTACTGGATTGATCTATCTATACTCCGTGGTCGAAAATGTATAGAGTGACTCATTTTAAGAACTTAGACAGCCACAGGAGATGAAACGTTCAGGACGGATCAATCACTAGCACACGCCTATGGATTAATCCGTCCTGCACGTTTCACCTCTCGTGGCTGTCTAAGTTCTTAAAATGAGTCACTCTATACATTTTCGACCACGGAGTATAGAGACAGACAGCCGGAGTCTGCCAGAGAGAGCTAAATTTTTAGAATGTAATCAATATAAAAATATGAAGTTGAGAAAAGGAGTTTAATTATACAAAAATCCAAACTATATTACCTACGTAAATTGAAGAGTGTAAAATTTGCAAATATAAAAGGAATTTTCATAAAAATACTGAGTTTACATTTGCAAAAATATTGCATACATTTAAAGCATTGCTTTGCACAGCTGCAGGCTTAATAAAAGAACAAGCATTAATTTAAAGGAAATGAGATTCTACCCATAAAAATGTACCTCGATTCAATCGAATAACTTATGCAAAGTTCCAAAATATTTTACCTATATTTTTTTGGGAGAGATTTTGATATCACGCTTATTTATGATTGTATTAAAATGAATACCCCAAAAAGCCTCTTTCAACTTTCTCTGCTTTATATTGAAGAAAATACAAAATAATACTTTTATATAAATCTGAAAATTATTCAAATAAAAAAAAATAATTTGTAACAAATGAAATTCGTATTCGCTTTAAAAAAGTGACAATTTTATATTTAAATAAAAGGCGCAATAGACAACAGGTTTTCGGTCCAAATTCGTCCATTATGGAAAAATCTAGTTTAACTAACAAGATTTTTTTATTAAAATCTTACAAAAATAAGGAAGTTATTGACATCAAAAAGTTTTCTTGTATTTTCAACTGTTCTTCTTTACGTTTTATAACTACTTTGGCATATTTTAGAAAGTTGTTTCTGTGTTTTGGTATTCTCTGGAGTAAAAAGGGCCGCGAATGCGAATGCAAGAAATTCTGATATTATTTTCAGAATTGTAAAAAAGTCTTAAGGGAAATACGGGACATTTGCTAAGCTAAACTTATTCACAAAATGTATCGAAAATTGAAAATATTGAAAATCAAGTGAATATTTTTTGACAGTTCCTATGGATGCTATAAAAAATTACTTTTAAATTCGATTCGATAAAATTTTATTTTTTAAATTGTTTTTACACATTATCAAAGTTTACTTAAGCAAATAAAATTTTAAACTAAAGGTTTTTAGGTTTTAGTTTTAACGTTGCGGTTGCTTTGTTTCTTTATGTTAATAGAGATTGTGGTTTTCTGCAAAGTTGGGTTTTATAACTTTATTTATTTATCTTAAAAGAACTGATTTATTTCTGAATAAAATTCAAGTTTTATGAAGCCCTATCATACCAAACGTTAACGTAAAATACAATTGCAAGGCAAACGTTTTATACCGAGTTCACCTATAAAAATACAAGTTTACTATGAGCTCCAATTATTAGATAAAGATTTCCAATCGACTCTTAATATAAGTTACATTGTTTAGTATCATATTAGACAAAATGGGTGAAGTTAAATTAGTTATTTATCACCTTCGTACAGCTGACTGGATATTGTGAACTTCAACAGGTTAAAATTACAATTAATTATTTAGTCTCGCCCAGGAGTAAACCAACTACTCAATTTGATCTGATAACAAGCAAAGTAATAGGAGCTTAAAATTGCACTTTACATTTTGACATTAATAAAAATTTAATGACATGTTTATTTTCTGTGTATATGTTGGAAAATAATAAAACTGAAGTGTATTTCAAATATCCATTAGACGAAATCGCGAGTGCAAGGAGTTGTAAAGCGTTATGTGGAATTAGAGGATTAAAAAATGGATCATTATTGTTTCTAGTGTTTGAAATGATGTTATTTTATAGCTTTAGCCTAATCCGTACATTGGATTTAATAACACTTTTTGCTTTTACTTTTTTATACTCGCTTATTTGAACGTAAAGTTTACAGACTTCAGAGTGGGATAAGACAGTAAATTATTAAGTAACAAAAGCAATCAAAAGTTAAAATCCCACTCCAGCTCAAATAAACTGTCGAACCTAAACACTCAAAAGTTAGGCTTAAAATATAAAGCTTCTGACTAAAGCCTGGTCCAGACTTACTATACGTATATGTATCCACTAAGTGCGTTGTTACACGGTCCGTTTTTGCGGGTCCCGCAATGTGGGTCCCGCTTTGCAGGATGGCAACAACGCAAGAGCTTAAATGGCAGGTGTTACACGTGTCCGTTTTGGCGGGATGTGCGGCAGCATGCTGCCGCCAGTGCAGGACTGAAGGATGCGGGAAGCAAGCGGCGACACATTTAGTTGAATGCAGACTGCTACACGGCACGGTTGTGCGGCACCGTTTAAATTATTATTATGTTTGATACGGATAAATTTATTGAAAGTGTCCATGGGGAGCCAGCCCTGTGGGACAAAGCAGCGCCCGAATACTCCAATAAAGATAGTCGGCAAAGGGCATGGGTAAATGTGGGGGAGTGTATGTATCCAGAGTGGGCAAGATTCACATGCAAAGAGAGAAATTGAAATTGCCAGCTTCAAGTGCACAAACAATTTTTAACTTTGAACGGGACATACCTACGATATGTCTTGCAGTCACAACATCCAAAATTCAAATGTCTGTACATGCTGCGCGAGTTTCCCGCAGTCCGTTTATGCAGGAGCGTGTAAAATCGTGACGCCATCCGTTTTTGCGGCATCCCGTTTTGCAGGATGCTGTAGAAACGGACCGTGTAACAACGCACTTATAGCATCCAGCTTGGATTCACCTGAAATTGCCTAAATTGACAGTTTAGCCTATTGTTTTGGTTCCTTAACTGCGGTTAGCAACGTCGTTGCATTATTTGATACTTACAAGAATAAGTCGGGACTAGGCTTAAGACAAAGCTGGTCTCTACACTTTTCGACCTAATCCAATTAATTATAAGGTGATGCCAGAAATATGACTAACGAAAACTAAATGAAAATGGTTTGTGTTGCGACTACGTGTGTTAGAAATACGAAATCAGCTGTAGCTGAAGAAGGTAGTTTTCTGAAATAAATAGAGAGCTAGCGTTTTCAAAACGGGTTCTCATCGTGAGTTGAGGCAACTCCATGAGTTTTTGAAATGTGGCGCTTCAAATATTGAAATATTTTAATAATTTTGAGACCTTCCCTCGTTTCAGTTTCAGAAATTTGAATTTTTTTATGTCATAGATTAGATGAACAATAAGTAAACAAAAAATTGCGTTGTTTTAGTTGTTTTTGCTACTTTTATCTACTAGTGCGGGTATGCCACGAACATGCACATTTACATATTGAATAATTTGGTAAAAACAATTTTATTATTTGAAGACACTTCGTATGCTGAAAGAAGTTGAGCATTAAAAATGTTTGAAAGGTACAACATGCAAGCAAAAAATGGAATGTAAAAAAACAAACGATTGAGAACAAACGGACGACCTAAATGATCTCTACAATTAGTAAAAACGACAAAGTGGTGTTGACAACGCTTCTTTGCAAACAAAAAAATATTTTTACGTAATTAATTTAACAAGAGAAAGAGGCACGTTTTCATTTCATTAAATAAAAGGAATAATTTAATATCTCATCGATGTCGGACAAATATGGCCACTTGATAAGTTCAAACACAATAATAATAGTTGAAAGAAAGGGTTTTCGATCAAAGGATTGAAATCGTAATTTTAATTCTACTGGTTGTGACAATATTACCCTCATGCTTATGTTGTTATAACCGGCCCCTTTTTACTTCCTAACTTATCGCATCTAATAAATTCTGTAATTGACAACAATATTTAGCACGAACAATAATACTAAAGAGCTTTAGTTAAAGCAATATCGAAGGAAATGTAGTATCTCAACCACAACCCTATAGAGTTTCAGATCTTAGATCATTAGTATTGTCTTCGTTTTGTAAGCCTAAAGAGAAAGTAATCAGAGGTCAGATACGTGGACATCTTAACAGTACGTTGCATCTACTAACCGATAATATTCTACGGGTTCTTAAGATTAGAATCACTGAATCCCTTTAATTATAATCGATTTAACTGCGACATAGTTAATTTTAAGTCAAAATATGTGAAAAAATAATTAAGTACATTGTAAAGAAGCGTAATGGAAATTCACGCATCAGAGCTTTAGTTTATCCACCCACCAAAAGTTTACAAAGTTGGAGTGTACGATTAAAATATTTTCAAGTTGAAGTTTGTGTTAAACCTCAAAAATAAAAGGGTCTTGTAACGTTTATTTTTACTTTTAATTTGTTTTACTACAGGTAGAGAAAGTCATTTTACATTTAAATTTAACTTATAGAGGTAGTGGGACAGTTGTGCTCTTCTTTGCCCGCCCGTCCTTTCAGAAAATAGGCTGAAAATATGTCTGTTAAGCCAGTATCTTGACTGGTTGATTAAAAGTGCGTGGCTACATTAGCGCACCGCACCTTGCACTGCGCCTAGAGTCACCGAAAAAATAAATAAAGAATTGTTTTATATGACTGCGAAGCGAGAACCGGTGCTCTATTTATTATTTAGGAGCGTTGCTAAGTACGATGCTAAGAGCAATGTGAAGTGTAATGTGCAGACGTGGTCACTTATTAGGCTTTTATGTTAAATACTCTGTGAGTATTGGTTTTTCTATTTCATCTTGTATTTTATAAT